>VDFB02108330.1:0-19847 GCA_007258455.2 Sequoia sempervirens
GGATTTGGTTTTAAAAAATGCCGACGGTCGGGGGTTTGAACCCGTAACCGCCAGGCTCACAAAAGGCTAAGACACGGGTAGACCGTGTGCGCGGTTAGGATGTTGGGTGGCACCGGTTTTGTTTTGTTAATTTATTTAAAGCGAATACTTTAAATATAACAATTTCCCTCCAAATTTTAAAAAACAAACTCCCTTAAATTTAATAAAAACAAACAATAACCTCCCAAAAACCAAATAGCCGACAAGGCTTAAACAAATTGAAAGGTTATTATTATTTTGAATATTTTTATAAGGGAGATTATTAAAATCTAAATGTTAAATTGGGAGATTAAGTTGTTTTCAAGTGATATGGAGGATTTTCAAATATTTGATTTGTAATTTGGAGAGATAAGGAATATTTTGTAAATCAATTGGTTAGTAACCAATTTGATTCATTTTTTTGTATAAAAAGGGGCTGTAAGGTGAGAGTGAAATTAAGTTTTTTTCAAGTGACGAAGTCTTGAAGCTAAGGTGACGAAAGAGGTGTTGGAGTTTTTTCAAGCCATTGTTGTATGTCAGAGCCCTGTTATGCTGTTGAACTGATGGTCTTGGTGCATCATTTGTAATTAATTTTGGAGTTAATCGGATCGGTCTCTCTATTGGAGTGGACCCGGAGACATAGTCACGTTTGTGACGAACTCCGTTATCAACTGTTTGCACTTCTCTTCTTCTCTCTCATCTTCTCTCAGTTTGTTAATTCTTTCATTTTGTTATTTCCTTAAGTTAATTTTGATTTAATTAACTTGGAATAAACATTGTAAAAGTTTAAGCATTCAATACTGCATATAGTCTAGATCCTATATAGATCATTTTTCCATTCTTTATATATTTTAACATCGATAGAATTGTTGTTTCAAAATTATTTTTAATACTTTCATGCATACATACTCTTTTAAAGAATGAAAGATTTCCACAACTAGTGCATTGTCCAAAAATACAATAACTTAAATAAAATAATTTCCCATTAGATCTTTCACAAAAAAAACACATTACCAAAGCTCCTTCCTTTTTTAGGTGTATATTAATGCCACATTCTGTAATCATGTTAGTATGTAAAGTACAATGTATATATCAAAAAATATCATAATAATAATGAAATTACACATGCGTTTTACAACAATAAGAGATTCATTGTTTACTAATTTTTACATACCAAGGTTTACATTTTTTAAATGATCTTTATCTTATGGTAATATTTCCACATAACACTAAATCATCTAAAAAATTTCTATAAAATTTGGTATAAGTTGTGTCTAATAAGTGTTTTGCATGAGGATCACAAATTTTGGACCCCACTCTTAATTTTAAAACATCTCTAGCATTAGATGATACCCTTGTATTGTCATGCCAATATTTTTTCATAAAAAATTTGATTTCAATATTCAATTTCATGTCAGACCTTGGGAGTTGACCACTAAAACTCCAACATTGGTTGATTGAATCATTTTCAACACTTTCTCTTCTCTTTGTTGCTCTTACCAATATTTTAGGACGTATGTTTAGAATTTCATTAATGTTTTTCTTAAAAGAAGAGGTAAACACTTTTGACCCAGAGCTATGAACTGATGAGGTCACAAACGGGGGACCTCATCCCTAGTTTAAACATTCAATAATAACACCCCAATAGGGTTTGAACCTTTATGGAAAGAGCAACACCACAACAACTTCACCATCACACCATGCCATTATTTTCTAGAATTCCACTAATGTTGCTTAACATTAATTTATCCAAATTTGTTTTATTCCCTATAGCAATTGTTATAGCTCGTCATGTTGGAATCTTATTTTTAGATCGAATCTTCTTGAACCAATAGACTCAAATGCACTAGAAACACTAGATATAACATGTTTAAATGATTCATAATTTTTTTGGTTTCACAAAAATCCCTAACATTTTCATTACTTTTCTCATTTTTCGCATTCTTATCAATTGCATCATGAGTTGATATTGAAATGATAGTTTTTTTGATAATTTTTTTTTGTATAATCTATTGGAATATATTCTTATTCTTCTTCAAGAAATCTTACCAAGAAGATTATCCAAAATATTAATTTTAACTTTCAAAAAAATATTTTTCATTTTCAACAACATAAGGATTTTTATTTTCAACAACAAAAGTATTTTAATTTTTACCAACACAAGGATTTTCATTTTCATCAATAAAAGGATTTTCATTTTGACCAACACAAGGGATTTAATTTTCAATATCTATTTCTACATCTTGTCTAGGAATAGAATTGATCTCAACATTGGTATATCCAACTTCTTATAAATCAGTAATACAAATATCATCTATAATCAAAATTTTCATATCATTCAAAGGTGGATTTGAAGATGTAACTGGATTCATGCCTATTGCCACATTCTCCATGTCATTGAAAGGTGGATTTGAAGGCATACTAGGATTAGTTTATATAATCGTATTAACTTCCACATTCAACTCTTACAAATTTGCATCATCTACATCCATCCCATCCTCCATGGTCTCTTCAATATTTTTCTCTTCAATAGTCATGGAACCAAATGCTTCAATATTATTCATTTCTCAAATCCTCATTCTTCTATCTCTTTTTCATTTAGCCTCGTTCTCTCTATTTGCTTCAATTTCTCCAGGGATCATGACCCTCCTTTATTTCCTCTTTTGATGATTTTTTGATCCATGATTACCAAATTCTGAAGTGCAAATGAATTTGAATAATAAAAGTCCTTTTTTATTCCTCCTCAAAATGACTAGATAATTACCACAACTCCACTCCAAAATTATCCCAATGGTTGACTCCTTCCAAAAATTATTATAAATTACATGTAAAGAGCATGTAGAAAATAAGAATGAATAAAAATATGCAGAATAAATTGGTGTTGGTCGTACAGTAAAAAAATGTTAAGTTGTAGGAAATCACTAGTAATTTTTTATCAATAATAATAAAAAAATGGTCAAAAATAAAATGGGATGAAATTTATGAAACAAGATCTTGTTTTATTTTTAAAAATGGGATCCATTTTCTTTTGGACCGCTCAAAATATTAAAGAAAGCAAACATGATCTTGTTTAGGATACGAGATCCCATTTCTTAAAATTTGGATTTTCAGCTTGATTTTTGTTATGGGCTTCAGGTTGAAAAAGGCTTGGGGACCCAACCCTTAGCTTTGGACCTACTTTGACCTACAACTTGATGGTCATGCTAGTGTCACTAGAAAAAAATGAATTTGGACATATGTCTGAAGATGGTTTTTGTAGAATTTTTTAATGAAATTAAAACCCATTATAGATGAGACTGTGTAGATTTTAAATATGTAATATTTTTATAATTGGATTATTTTTTCTATTTTTTAAATAGTTTTTTATGAAATTGGTCCATAAACTTGAAATAATAAGTTTTCTTAATTTTTTAATAACTTTTTTATTTTTTACATTTTTTGAAAAATAAATTACATGTCAACAATCTTCAGACAATTATTTTCAATTTGAAAACAAATAAAAAAAGATAAGTTTAGGTCTACTTATGCTTGTTGTACATGAGGGATTTTCAAAACAACAATTATGAACAATAAAAAATTAATAAAAAAATTAATTTAAAAAAAAAAAAATCCTCAACAATCTTCAGTGTCTTATAGATTTTCCCCAAAAGGATGCAGAAAAATACTTTATTTAGGTCAAAATATGGTTGTTGTACACATGCATGGTATGGTCTTGAAAAGATGACTTTTAAATAGTGGTTTTTAGAAATTCCTATTGAAAATCAATTTGTATCATATGGGTATTTAAAGAAATCACATATTTGGAAACTAGACTCTGAGTAATACATTTCATATTCATAAAGTTTTTTAAGATTCAATCTTTAAATGCTTCAAATTTTTAGGTCAAATGTGACAAATTCTAAAAAAGCAGGGAAAACACTTCCACTTTTTGGCCAAAAAGTGGACTCAAATTTTTGCACACACCCAACCATTTTAGAGTTTGATGTTGGAGAATGTAGCAAATGATAAATCATCTAGAATTCTTGCTCTAGAGATTTTTTTCAGTGTTTAAGATATTTCTCTTTGACCCATACTCAAATTGATCCATTCTTCAAACATTGCTTGAGCCTTTTCTTCCTCTAAAAAATTGTGCCTCCTTTATACCATATTGAGACTCATCTAATACACTATTATCCATTTTTCATCAATTTAGGTTAGCCATGATTCCCTAGGTTGGAAAGAACTTAACTTTATAATACCATTATAATATCCCTAATTTGAATATTGGGTAATATCTAATTAAATTCCTCAACTCACATATTTCAATACTTAGTAATTGATTCCTTTTAATATCAAATTAGGATTAGATTACTAGGAAAATTAGATATATTTACAATAATTAAATTCAAACACTTATAAACTATCAAAAAAGAATTTCACTCACAATATATTATTCATTTCCAATTCAAGAATTATAGATATTTTTGAGACTATAAATACAAATCATTTATCACACCAAATAGCAATCTATTTATTATATAAATGGTGCTCAATAAGTCACCTATCAAATATAAGGAAACAACACTAAGGTGGCCACCAAAAATAATCATTATAACACTTGAATGATCTCCTAGCTCAATGAAAAATTCACAACTAGGTCCTATTCTAGTTACCCATAAATCCTTCACCACTCAACCTTGAGTCCTCAAAATTTTCCATGATCTTAATAAAGCTCAAGTGCAATCTTTGAATGAAATCACCTAAATTTTAACTAGGTGTTTCCATCTACTAATCTAATAGTGGAAATGAGGGGGTCTTTATCCTCTAATCTTTAGTGATAATGAATCAAATTTTATATATATTTCAAGGAATGAATTGATAAAGAAAACATACATCCCTTGGAAAAAGGACTTGCTTATATAGTTTCCCAAGTGAGAACCTTACTTTTTTTTCCAAAAAGGGACCTTTTAGAAAAAAAATCAAATGCATCTTCCCATGCCACAATGAAGAATTAAATAAAAGAATATTTTAATTATAAAAGATCCCCACTCTAGGTGCCCACCTTTTTAACTTGTGTTTTATTATAAAGAGCTCACTTTATAAAATATCTTGAAGTGATCAGATTATGAAGACATAAAAAGTATAACACACTTAAAAACTATAAAATCATTTCCCTAGTATTATTTTCCTAAGCCCATGGGACATGGGAAATGAGCTTATGGAGCATCATGAAAGTTTATTGAAAAAGGGGACATGACAATAAAGACCCAGATAGGGCTATTGGAAAGTCAAAAGAGAATATGTTCACTTAGATCAACTTACAAAAATATGTTTGAATGACCATAAAGAACAATCTTTAGTCATGCATATGCTCCTATGAGTGATTTTGTAGAACTAGATTCTTTTTAGTGTACCAATTATAGTGTGCAAAGAGAATGATAATCAAAAAATGCTTTCAAATTTTGATGTCCAAAATGAATACACTACCCATTCCTTTGAATACAATGACTTAAAAACACATCACTCAAATTTATATTTAGTTGGCCCTAAACAATAAGATTAAAGATGGGAGTTGATTGAATTTGACTTCAGACGTGATAAATTTGTGACTATGAATACAAACTTGTCTTAGAATATATAAGAAATTGGTTTATATGTACATAAGTGTGATAAAAAAATAAATATGACAAATATGTAAAAATATATAAATACAAATGAAATAAATAATACATATATTGTCATGTCCCCCAAAATTGTAACACTAAATACGAAATATTAGAATACAAATAACAAAATCCAAGGAATATCCAAATATAAATATAGACAATAATAATCTAAATATTATTATTATAGTTATAATTATCCTAGATAATATTTTAATTATAATATAATTATCATAATAGATATAACTACTAATCATAAATATCATAGTAATAGTAACAACATTCACAAGGAAAGAAATATGAAATAATATTAATATAAAATATATCAAAACTTAAATATTTAAATAAAATACATCAACAACCAATACAAGGAATCCTAAAAGAACTAATTCCTATCAAACCACAGTGATCAAATTATAATAAAAAGAAGAACAATTATTATTATTGATTGTAATTATTTTAATGAAAAAGTATTTACAATAAACTAATAAATTTGAATATGACTATAAATAAATAATAATTACAAGCATGGCTATTGGTATCAATTCCTAATACACCAATTCTTAATTATCATTAAAGCCAAACAATGCATCAACAATGATCTGACTTGTCCCTCTAAAAAGGTGTGATGGATACTAAAGAAACTACCCCTTGGCAATAGTCACAACTATTGGTAAGTTAGATTATGAAAAGAGATAACTCTAAAATAGACAGGCATGGAGGGCATTGGAGGAAATAAAACAAAGAGAGGGAAATAGTGAATGAATAAAGGAACCCCTGTAGATCGTATATGTTAGAGAGGCAGTAGCAATACATTAACAATAAGTTAAATATATATAACATAAAGACATAATTTTATATTTATATATAGATATATGTATTCATACCAAGAAATTACTATAAATTGAAATCAATTGGAAATAATATATATATATATATATAAATTTATATAGAATATATAAATATATTATAAAATCATATGCGTGTGTATGTATGTATGTATGTATGGGTAAGTAGTTATGTGAATCACTTGTGAATATACAATAGTGATACTTGCAACAATTATTAAGCCTTATAAGTAATGATCACTCTTTAATATAAATATAAGTTACAAATTATGTATATTTATGAATTGTCCTCATCCTATGATCAATCCAATATAAGGTTGAAGGAGGCGAGTAAGGAATCAGAAAACGTGGAGAGATACAATGACTTGGGTGATGTACTCAACAATAATATTTAGCATATTTTGAATGTAAGAAACACATATCAAGCTAATCTGATTATTGATACAATGCTTTCTTTAGTATTATCATAATGATAATCATTCTAGGAACTGATGTTAATATGTATTTAAAGAATCAATGATAAATGAGAATGTATTTGATTGTTTAAAAGATTTTCTTCCTAGTTTTTGCAAGCCTACTAGGGAGGAAGGGCTTGAGAAAGGTGGTTCCTAAAAACCCTGGCACCTAAGTCCACCCCCAGAACCCAAGGCAAGGATGGGCCATGGAGGGGTGGAAATTCCACTTAAGATTTTTCCCAGTCATAAGGCATGGGTGTGCCATGGAGGGGTGGGGGTCGCACTCAAGATCCGCCGAGGCCATGGAGGGGTGGTAGGCCTTGACCACTTATAAGCTCTGTTGGCTTCCCCTTAGTAGGTTAAGTGCCTTATGAGGTGATGGCATGGGTAAAGAAAGCAGGTACTAAGTTGCTGAGAAGAGAGGGTTGTGGTACACAACCTCTTGGGCTTGCAAAGGACTTCAGGTGGATCTACCCATGCCACTCCTCATAAGTCTTCATAACTGCGTGTGATTATGTTTTTGGATATGTTGATATTAATGCTAACAGATATGTGTATATGTGAAAATATTATTCAAATGGTGAATGTAGGTTTCAACCAAGAATATATCATTGAAAAGTTATCCAATTGACAAGGTAAAAAACCCTAACCCTAATCAATAAGTAAATTCTAAAGCAAAGTCGAATAAATAATATTACATATATATAAATATATGCAATAAATAAATAAATTACATTAAAAATACTAAATTTTATACAAAATTACAATATTTCTCTATTCAAAACGCTTTCCTAAATTTGAGCTTTATACATTCATTAATTAATTTATATTGTGAACTTAATTGGGGAAATATATTTTATTTCTTTACAACCTTGAAACAAACCCAACATGCTTTCGAGATTCTATCTTTTTAAAAAGTACAACCAATTTTCTAGAACATGTCTGAAAGTTTTGAGGGCAGCACAAACGTGCCTAGTAGGCCCTCTTGATTTCAAGAAAACTGTGTGCTTTCCGAGATACAGAGAAATGACCTTCCTCACGCTCATTTAGTACCTCTACTAGTCAAAATTGACTGCCCAACATAAGAAATGGCTGCACATGGGCGACCAGAATGTCCAAGTGACTATAATTTTTAATTAATTAAAATATAAAATTCAATATATTTTAGCATTTAAATTAATTAATAATTAGGATTACCGTGAGAATCAATTTTCTGGATAGACAAAACAGAAGGGGGACCCCCCGAGTCTTTTGGAATCGACTGCTCGTTGACAGCTCATTGAAATGGAATAATGTTTCTGCCTGTACTGACAGTTACGCGACAACATACGCGACAACATAGGACAGAGAATGGAACGTGACTTGTCATCACTTTCCAGAGCGGTTGGTACGCACAAACCTGCCCCAAGACTCAGACTGGTCAATAGTTGGAACTTGCTTTGAAATACCCATTGGCAATACTCCCGAGTAATATCATTCTAAGAGAAAATGAAGATGGGTCTGAAAGGATTCGTGGTGCTGCTGTTAGTACTGCATTGGGCTATCCTAAATGCTGCAGTCGAATGCCCGATTAACTTCGACTATGTTACTCAAATGTCATGGAATACATCTTCCTGTCGATCTATTCAAACTACCAACGATCTGAGTAACTGTGGCATGGCTTTGAGAAGCGTGTTGGGTGTAGGCCTTGCGCAATACCTGCGAGATGAATCGGCGTTCCAACTCCCGGACAATGCCTCTGCAGCTGCCTGCCTAACCAGATACCAACAAAAGCTAACGGTTCTGGGCCTTCAACCTAACTTGGTTAGTCTCTGTTTCAACGGCACATCCGAATTTGTCTCGAATCCAAGCTCCTGTGCTGGTATACAGACCAAGAAAGATTGGATTGACAAAGTAGGAATAACTGCAATTGACAAGGTCTGTAAAGGGGATGTCTCTGCAATGTCTGCCTGCCATATATGCCATGATAGCGGAGAAGTGGTTCAAAGGCAATTGCTGGGCATGATAAAAGACGTTACAGAGCAAATAAGCACCCAATGTTACTATTTTGTGTGCCTGTATGCTATTGGCGTGGTTAATGAATTTGGGCCTAAGAGTAAAAAAGCTTCTGAGTGTATCCTCCGCTTGCCCTTCAAGCACACAAATCCCACACCTCACAGGCAAATCGCGTTATATGGTTGTATGGGCGTTGTAATAGGCATCATTGTGCTCTGTAGCTTCAGCCTGTGTTACTATTGGTGGGTGAAGATTAGACGCAAAGCCGAGCACAGGCATTTCGTGGAGACGAGCAGAAGCGCTTTGAAGGGCTCCGTGAAGCCCAACACGGGCGCAGCCTGGTTCAACATACAACAGATCGCGGGCGCCACGGACAATTTCAGCGCCGACAACGTCATTGGCGAGGGCGGTTTCGGGACAGTGTACAAGGGAACTCTTTCTGATGGTCAGCAGATCGCCGTGAAAAGAATCAGAAACTGCACTGCGGAAGGCGATTCGGAATTTATAAACGAGGTGGAGATAATAAACAGCATCAGGCACCGGAATCTGGTGGTTCTGAGAGGTTTCTGTGTCGCCAGCGATGACACAGATGGACGCCAGCGGTTCCTGATATACGACTATCTGGCCAATGGCAGCCTCGATGAACATATTTTCGGAGGGGAGAATAAGAACAAGAGGAGATTAGAATGGGAGCAGCGGAAGAACATAGCGATCGGTACCGCTAAGGGGTTGTGCTATCTGCATTTCGGCGTGCAGCCCGCGATATATCACAGAGACATCAAAGCCACTAACATTCTGCTGGACGATGAAATGAAGGCCTGTGTGGCTGATTTTGGACTGGCTCGGATGACCACAGAAGGGCAATCACACCTCACGACACGAATAGCAGGTACTCATGGGTACTTGGCACCTGAATATGCTCTGTATGGTCAGCTTACAGACCGAAGCGATGTTTACAGTTTTGGGGTTGTCCTGTTGGAGATCATGAGCGGAAGAAAGGCACTCGACACATCTGTGGAGTCTACGTCTGATTACCTTATCACCGATTGGGCATGGAAGCTTGTGAAAGCAGGCAAAACGATTGAGGTCGTGGACAGTGAAATCCGTGACAAGGGGCCTGCAGATACAATGGAGAGATTCGTTTTAGTGGGTATTCTGTGCGCTCATGTTATGGTGGCATTCAGACCGAGCATGGCGGAGGCTTTGAAGATGTTGGAGGGAGAGGCCGACATTCCAGACATTCCTGACAGGCCTTTGCCTCTTCTCAATCAGGGAGGTTTTGATGATGAATACTACTACTCCTCCGTCTTTTCAAAGTCACAGTCTATGTAAAACATTTTTAAATATATTCTAAGTTCAGTGGTTAATGAATTGGACAACATTTTGTTTCCACAGTCCATGATAGTTGGTATGTAGAATTTCTGGAAAAACTGGCCAATGCGAATTTTTTTTTGGATCAGCGTTGGATTATACTCCATGATCCATCCCATCAGGATGATGGATGATGGATCATGATGATGGTGATGGATCATGGAGTATGATCCGAAACGTTGATGGATCATGGAGTATGATCCGAAATGTTGATCCAAAAATTCGCACAGAGTTTTTCCCAGAAATTTTACACACTAGCTAAGGAATTGTTTATATAATGTTCAATAGTGTGGTAGTGGTTGTCTATATAATGATCAATAGTTGTGACATGACTACTCATAATTAAACAAAATGTATTCTTTTGAAAACCAACCAATCATGTGATGTCACATCAATGTTCAACTACTTATGATGTGAATGCACGTCAACTACATCTTGACAAAAAAACATGCTGATGTGGGCCCGAAATGAAAGCTATAAGCAAGGGACTTACCAAGTAAGCTGCTGGAAAAAATTGGGAATGATTTGAAATTTCCACATAGAATAATTAGAAGCACGAAGTTAGGGTGCTCAACTAGTGGGTCCTCTCCCCTAATAGTGTTTTTATTTTTATTTTTCAAACTTCACTTTCAATTGTTGAGTGAGATGATGTTTAAAAATGGGTTTTGAAATCTTATTTATTGGAAAATATATTAGAAATATAATATTGTTCTTCATGTTAGTAGATTATATAATATAAAAAGTTAATTTTGTAGAATGTTTGATTAATGTTAAAATTTATTTAAATTTTATCATATATTTCATATTCATTCTTTTTGTAAAATATAATTTTAATAATAAGAAGTATGAAAATAATGTATGAAGAAAATATCAAGTAATAATTTTGTAGTATCAACATTGTAATTTATTTTTATTAATATATAAGTTATTTTGTGTGTATTTGATTTGTATACGTGCATTTTTTATATTGCGAACAATGTATTTAAAGACGAATATATAACGATTTAATATTCAATTTAAAATATAGCATAGCTTATTAAAACTTGGTAAACACATATTTTATCAAATTTGTATTTTCAATTTGTGTGTTTGTTTTTCAAAGTTTCATTTGTTTAGAAAAGTAACTCACACTTCTTCCCTTAAATTGACATTAGAGTTTGGTGGGCTTAGCAAGTACGATTTGATGTTGATTGGTTCAATAAAGCCTACTTATTTGGGTGGTTGTTTATTAATCTAGCTTGTGAGTCAAGAATTGGATTTTTTCAAACAAAAGAAGGGATAATCTCTTGGAAGATTTGAGCAAATTGCTAGCAACAATAATGTATGCCCACAAATCCTACTTTGTCATAGGAAAAATATGGTTATTGAAATATTAAGATGAAGACAATATTTTTCTCTCAAAGTACTTTGTTAGTTTGTATAAAATAGACTCTCAAAACCCCTCTAATAGAAAAAAATGCAATGCTTTAACTCAATCACAAATTGACTTCTTAAAAGAAAGCAAGAAGGATGCTAAAGTGTTTATATTTTATACAAATTATAAGTGTATTCTTCCACAAGTTGTCCTAAAACAAAGTGACAAAGGAATGAAAGATTCTTTACAAAACATGTCATGGGAGATAAGTTTCTAAAAGTGGGACACAAATTTAAACATTTACCCTTTAAAAAATTATAATTAGAAGAGCATGAGTTAAAAGTTGACATATGAGGGACATCAAATTCAAATGTGTTTAAGTGTGGCTTATTATTCTCTCAAAAAGGAAATAAGCATGATTGAATTCTCATAATGCAACGATGAGGCACACAAAGATGTAAATTGATAAGAAGGATCTAATCATCTCAATTAATTCACTATGACCATCAATATCATGTGAAAGGTAGAATTTTTTTTGCCTTCCCTCTTACCTAGTTTAGGACCTAAAAAGGAAATTTTCACTAGCTTTCACTCAAAAACAAATCCTTGAGATCTCAATTCAAAGGAGAAAGAGATCTTGCAAGAGGGTTGTCCTAGGGGCTAAATATGATCTAATAAGGGGTTCACCACCAAGTTTAGACTTGGAAAAGACAATGAAATAGAAAATGCAATGCAAAATCCTAATTGAATGCAAAGTAACACTAAATGACCTAGAAAAGTGAATGAAATGAAACAAAAAAATATAAAAAGGAAGGTGTGCACCTGGAAACTTGAAGATGACTAGGAGTCTTAGAATACTTGAAATTTTGACTTTTTGACCTAGTGGGACTCATTCGCCATTCTAGGCAAATTAGTCCCAATTTTGGATTTTTGCACAGGAGTAGGTTTCAAGAAAAAGGGTATCTGAATCTATAAGAATTTCTAAAAAACACATACAATGGGACTCATTCACCATTTGTGGTAAATGAGTCCATTTTGGATTTTCTAGAGCTTCAAGGTCTGAATCCTCTCTTCTTAGTCTGCTCAATCTGCTTCTCCAGATTTTCAGATCTGAAACTCTGATTTTGGGGTTGTAGATGACCTTGAAGATTATGACCTTGCAAATGGGGACACAACTCCAACAAGCTTGTAACCTAATCTTCAATGATCTTTCAAGTTCCAAGAAACCTAGATTTGCAATCACACATGTGTGTCACCAAAAAATGTATAGTTGACATTTTTATGCTCACTTGAGTCTCTCTTATGGACTTTGGCTTGAATTTGCCTAGATTTAATGTCGAAATGTGGCCAACATGTATTCACATTAGGTCTTGGAGCCTTGTGAATCATTAAGACTTCTAAGATGTCTTGTAAAGGTGTTGTGAAGTTTTGTAACTCACTTTTACACTTTTCTAGGACCCTTTCATCATAATTCACTTAAATAATCCCTTTTTATTACTTACCAAGTCTTATTTCAAAGTAGTGTAAAGTGTTGTAACCCACTTTCACGATTTTCTAGATTTTTTATCACTAATTCAACCCTTCCTCATGTCTAAATGATCCTTTAATGCACTTTCCAACCCCCCTAAAGTGTGTTTTTGAGGATATTCTTGTTAGACAAAATTTAACCCCTTGTAATTCTTGACACCCACTTAATTTTCTTAAGTGGGACTAAGTCACCAATAGGGGCAACTTAGTCCATTTTGGCACAAAAATCAAACTTATTTTAAATTTCTGGCAAGGTTTTGTTCTCTAACGCTTGAGGTCGACATGTGATGTGTTATTTTTAGGAAATTTAGTAAAAATCAAGTATTTAAATAAGGGTTTTTCCCCTCATTTTTCATCTTCTAATCTCCTATTCATCTATTCATTCAAACATTCTCTCAAGCAATTAACTTAATCATTCTCAAGCATTCAAGCACTCTAAGCATAATCAAGTCATTCATTAGAGCACTTCATTGCATATCTTCAAATTTCTACATCAAGAGGTTGGTAAGTTTATGACATTGCATGTTGTTTATTTATCATTATCTTTCCATTTCATTTGATTATCTAGGGTTTGATTACCAAAGTGGGGTTTGACCAAGGAAAACCCCTATATTCTAACCTTTAACCATTTTTCCCTCTTTGCATGTGTGTTTGCAAACTTTGTAGGCAAATTTTTCAAAGAAATAGGTGTTGAAAAGTGGTCAAGAATTCATCAAATTCACTCAAGTCAACATAACCCTAATTCAAGCTTGGAGACATTTTTTACCCTGTTTTCTATAGAATCAAGTGCATACACTTGTTAGAAAAGCAAGTGCAGACCTCTCAATCATTGTGTGCTCCCGCCCGTACATGTAGCAGTCCTGGTGGGCAAAGAGCAACTGCTCAGCATCGTCGGCCCATCCGAGCCGAGCAAGGTACAACCGCCATGTAAACACCTACATCTCGTCGAGGACCCTCCTCCAGTAGGGGATCCTGTGCTCACCTATGTGTGTGAAGGACACACCGCCTCTGTAATGCCACACAAGGTGATCGTCGAGAATCATTGAAATAGTAACAATCTACGGTCGAAGCACAACAATGTGCTCCCATGCCAAAACGTGAAGAAGGGTCACCCCTACTCTGAGTGTTCTACCATCCATGTACATGTACTCGTGTAGATCTTTGTATAAAGATGCAAGAAGCACCGGTCCCCAAGCAAAATGAACCAGCCTATCTCAAACCATACACTCCCAGCAATATCCCCAGCCATGACTTAAGTATCAGCCTCGTCTGTCAGGGGCAATGAGACCCAAAATGACCGTTGCAACAACTAAGTGGAAGGGAGGTGCTAGGATCTTGTGCCACTTGAGCTCTATCTGCCCCTTGCAAAAAATGATGTCCTCTATGGCGAGGGATTTGTGGCAAGCATCACGCCCCTCATCCATGTCAAAAATCACTCATCGACCTTGAATTGACAATCTCAAAATATGCCAAACATCCTCTAAGGTGACAGTAGCCTCACCAGTGGGAAGATGAAATGAAGAGGTCTCGTTTTGCCATCTTTTGGCTAGCGCTGATAGCATCCCTAAGTGAGTGTGAATGGGTGCTGCATAAGTGATATACCATAACCTCGTGACCCAGAGTCGATCCTAATCCCTATCACTCAAGTCCCACAAGTAGTCAAACAAGTCCTGCAGCCTATGCTCTTGAGAGTAGATCTCCCTTGCCGTGCCTTGCATCAAGGAAGGTCACCATGTTGAAAATTTTGAAAAATTCTTCGCTAGGCGTTCAAAAAACCTCTCCAGTGGTGCAATCTATGAAGGTGTCACAGTTTGATTTCTAGTCAAACTTCAATGCTAGGGCATAAAAGACCAAAATAACAATGTCGCAGTGCACTTTCTCTTCCAGTGGCGCACTTTGAGCAAATGTAGGACCATCGCGCCGTAGTTTCCAAACCACCCTGCCAGCCCCAAACTTATCCTTGGAGTTTTCAAACTCCAAACTGCACTGTCGTGGTGCAATGTCACACTGAGCGACACAGTTTGATTTTTGAGCGGCACTATATAGTTTTGCTGCAGACTGACCAACCTCGAGTGCATTAAATGAAGGCTAAAAATGAAAAACGAAACAAATGGGGTCGCCTTCGGTTGGAGTGCGGTGTGCTGGTATGCGAACTCAATCAGAAATGTCGCGGTGTCGTGCTCTCCGCTGCTCGTCGAGTCGGAAGCTCAAATCTGAGTTTCTAATGGGCATTAATGAGAAATGACTTGAAAGTGACCCCTCGGGCCTCTTGTAAACGAAAATTGGGGTTTTCACCTAATTGGTTTTCCTATAGGGTTGTGTGGACCCTCAACTTTGTTCTTGTCTAGTTGAGGCACATTTTACATTATTTCACGGTCTTTGTCATAATAGTGGTTTACAATTCTGAGGAGCAATTTTAGCTAAAAATCACATATTTTTAAAAATATAATGATTTAAGACTTAAAAAAGTTCCATTTAAAGTATTTTAATTTAAGAGTGTTTGATCAAATCCCCTTATATCAAACCCCCTTGGATAGAACCTTGCTAGTTTTAAACCATACCTATAATGGAGTCTCCTCTACAACTATCAAAATGTTGATAAAAATCACTTTTGATTTACCTTTACTAAGGGGATCAAATGGTCATTTAAATTTATTTCAAATGATTATGGTATTCCTCGAACAAGCTATCAATGAATATAATTTTAATATGTTTGGTTTGTTGTGTATTTGTTTTTAAGTTTTATTGTATAGGTTTTTCATCAAAATGAATTTCTTTGTTCTTCACATGAAAAATAGAAGATTATCAAAAAAAATATAGAAAATGAGTGCACCAGATATTGAAGTCATTGATCCAACAAAAAAAATAAAATAAAATTTTAACATATACAAAAAAAGTTACGCGTTATACAGTCGCGCTGTGTCTAAATTGTAATTCGTTTGACTTTGAAGCTTGATTAAGGAAAAAATATTCAATAAAAAACTATCTAACCAAGTGGAAGCACTAGATATCAGAGTTACAAATCTAAATTTGAAAGAATTAGAATTTTATCCTTCATGGAAAAAAAGTTATGCGTTATACGGTGTGCGTCACTTTTTAAAAATGTTGTTTTCTGAAAAAAATCAATTTTTCGTGGGAGATGGAAAAAGAAGTGTAATTTGATTCCAAAAATTTTGAAAAAAATATTTTTAGAATCTACAGACAAAATTTGATGAGACTCTAGTTTGCACCATCTTCAAATTCCTCACAGTTTAGCCGCTATAGGTGCCGAATGTGAAGATTTAGTTAAAAATAATAATTTCAGTGTCCAGTTTGGCCAAAAATTGTAAACCACTATTATGGGATCACCCTTTATTGCGTTTAGACACATTTTTGGCCTCTTGGAGCTTTTTTGGACCTGTTAGGCACCTTGTCCTCTTTTTTTGCGAGATCACCCAAAATTTGAAATTTTTGTCCAATCTCTCGAGGGGGCATTATATTGGCATGTTTTCTCTTGCCAGGCAGTAGTGGGGCAAGATTTTTGAATAGTTAAATTTTTGGCTTTGATCAAGATCGTTTATTCTTTGAACCAAGACAACAAGTGCATCACTTCAAAGAGGGGCAAAATGTAGACACGTAAAATATATCAATTGACATTGTGCATCTGATCCCGACCTACTAACATCATTTCATCCCGAATCATCCCTCAGTCTAACCATTTAATCAAATCCCCTTATCTGATTAAATTCATCAATTTCTTTCCCTTAATTAAATAAATCATTTTATTTAATTAAGTCTCCTTTTTGTTAATTAAATCAATCAATCCGATCTAATTATCCCTATTTAATTAAATAATTAATTTTATTTGATTAAATCTCTAAAGTCTATCTATTAAATTAAATAAATTAAAACCTTATTTGGTTTAATCTAACACCATCTCTTTTAATTGAATAAATCAAAATCTTTATTTAATTAGTCTCTTATCATATTCCTCTTTTATTTGATTTAAATAAATCCATAAATTTGAGTCAAATAGGTCACATCATCTAATCTCTCATTAAATTAATTAACCCTTCATTAATTTAATCTCTCATTATGTCCCATCCTCTAGATTTTGCAAGTTGCACATGAAAATAGATTTAATTCATTGATTAAATCTCTATTTTCCTCACAAGGCATCTTTTGGAATATTCTCCAAGTTTGAATTCAAAAATTCCAAGTGGACATGTACATCCAACAAGGCATTTACTTTATCTTACATGTCCTTTGTCTTGAGCCAAGTGGCATTTATTGCATTTTCCCTTCCCTCTTGCAAGTCATTTCAACAAATTTTAAATTCAAAAAATGCATTTATTGGCACAATCCCCAAATCTTGCACATCCTCCATCCACTCATAGATTGGCAAGTGGCATCTTGCCATTGGATGAATTTTAGCCCCATATTGCTCAAATTTGGACATTCATCCATCTTGTCATTCTATAAATAAAGAGCTCATATCCTCATTTTATCATCCACAAATTATGCAAAGTTACCATGCTCAAATATCTATCAAATTTCATCCATTCTTATTGAATCATAGCTAGGTTATGCAAGTTTTTAGCTTGGAGCACTCAATTTTCATCAACAAAGTGGATCACTCATCAATTTTCATCAACATACATCAAGCTTACATAATTAGGAATTGGGAAAGGGACAATTTTCACATCAAATTGGCACCAATTCCCCCATGGGATCAAGAGTTTGCTCACTTAATTAGGATTCAATCTTTATTTTGGTTATTTTCATTGTGTTCTTCATCGTTTTCCTAATTTGAGTTTTGTAAATGGATTTCATGGGGAATCCTTGTTCTTGCTTGCAATTTCTAATTTAATGTGTTCATTCTCATTATTTTGCAGGTATTAGGACTAGGGTTCTCACACCTGTAAGGCCTGATGTTTGATGGTTGGATCCCTGGAACTAACTGAATAGCGTGATCATGATCCCTCTTAGGAGGAATTCCTTTAGGCATATCTCCAAGAACAATTGTGTGACGATCAATTATAGCTTGCAAATCTGGATGAGTAGGAGCATTAGATTGAGACACTTCTAATGAACATAGCTGGGCCACAAATCCATCCACTCCTTTCTTAAGTAAATTTTGCATTTTATGAGAACTTACCATTTGTGGGGATTTTTCCTTCAACCACCTTAGCTCTACGACCCTTCCTTCTGATTTAAATCTCATGAATAGTTCTTGGAAGTTCATCTCAATTGTTCCCAATGTAGTAAGCCGTTGTACCCCCAAAACAATATCTGTTGCACCCATAGATATCACATACATTGGGAAATCAAGTTGATAATCTCCCATGGATAATTTAATGCTATGACACTTCCCTGAACAACTAACTATACCACCATTTGCAATCATAACTTGAAACTCTAGAGCTGGATATATAAAATAATTTAGACGAGTAGCTAACTTTTTGTTGATGAAATTATGAGTACTACTTAAGTCGATCAACACTCTTACCTTCTGTTTCTTTAAGAACCCCACCACCTTGAGAGTTTTTGGAGCACTGAAACCTGAGAGTGCATGACAAGAAATGATTGGTTGAGAATCATTTGATTCCTCATTAGACTCCCCTTCATCCTCTAGTATGGGTTCCTGCTCTTCTTCCTCACTTGGACCTTCAATATAGAACAATTTCTTTTCACTGCATTTATGTCCTCAACTGTATTTGCTATTACAATTGAAACACAACACTTTTTCTCTTTTCTCTTCAATTTTTTGTGGATTCAACCTATTAGGTTGTGTTTAATATCCTTTCTCTCTTGTCATATTAGCTCCTTGTTTCTTAGGAATCAAACACTTCTCATCTACCCTACGTGCTAAGATAAAAGACTCATTTATAGAGCTAGCACTAAACATGCATGTACCTCATGTTGAATGTGATCCTTGAGACCCCCCAAGATTAAATCATTCAAGTTATCCTTTGTAATTGTATCCACTCTTAAGGATAGATTTTGGAATTGCTGAATATAATCCTTAACTGATCCTATTTGTTGAAGTTTAGCAAGTAGGCTGAAGAAGTTGTCTATCACGCTATTTCTCTATTGTGCTTGGAGTTCCTCCATAAAAATTGACCATGAGATGGTGAGCCCCTTTTTCCTTCGATGAGTGAAAAGCCAATGATACCAAATGAATTGATCAGGCTCTAGATATAGGGAAGCCATCGTGACCTTTTGTCCGTTTGGGATTTGGTGTACTTCAAAAAAATTCTCCATTTGATTTATCCATGTTAGAGGATCCTTGCCATTGAACTTGCAAATATCCACCTTTGGAAATAAATTTCTAGATCCCATAGGAGTATTAAAACTTGTGTGACCAATGTTATCCAACCTATAATTTTCACCTCGGTTGCTTGAGAACTCCTTCTTGGTTCAGCCATATAGGTACTTAACATGTTTCGTATATCCAAAATATCTCCCCTTAGGTCACTCATATCCATCTTCATTGAGGAAATGTCTTCCTTGACCTTACTAATTTCCTCATTAGGAGTAATATCCTCTATTGTTACCCCATCATTTTCAGGATTCTTCCCCGGAGTGACAACATTCTTTTTGCCCCTTGTTGTAGGCCTCGTCATGATGGGAACTAGTAATTTTGAAATAAATCACA
>VDFB02108331.1:0-62682 GCA_007258455.2 Sequoia sempervirens
CATGGAAGAATATTTCTCGTTTGCACAAGTACCTGAAGGTGCTATAATAGAAATACAGTGGTATCTGTTCACATCATACCTATCTAGAGCCAATTTTGATCCTCACCACCACATCAAAATCGTGAACAAAAAGAAATATAAACACCAAGTAGACCTGGAAGATTATTGGGCCAATGTTGTAGATGAATTTGATGTTAGGAAAAGATTGTGGTCTAGGCTTCCTGTTAGCTTGATTAGAATAACAAAACTCTTCTGTGTGCCAGACCAACTTGGAGATGATGGAAAATTTACATAGCCAGGTTTTGATGAAAGTCAACCTCTTCCTCCCATGCATTGGTCAGAACTGGAAATATCTAACTTGGATACCTTCATGAGGCATGTCATCAAGTATTCACAATGGTGGGAAGACTTGCAAATTAAAGAACTACAGCGGAAGTGTATGCCTTTGACATACACTTTGATGGGTGAATCAAAATCTTACTCTTCTAACATTGGAGCATCCCAAGGAGATGAGCCAATTGAGAGCTCTAATCCTAAGAAAAGGAAGGAGACAATAGAGACTGAAGCCTCTTCATTCTGCTATCTTTGCGAATTTGAAGGAAATTTTAGACAAATTGATGAATCTTTGGGAGATATAAGGATTCCCTCTCATATCCCTATTCAACTAGAAGATGAGGAGCCTCCATCACCCATAGGCACTGAGGTTTTGGAATCATACAACGAGGTTGACCTTTTGGACAATGATTTTGAGGAAGGAATGATTTCAGCCCTGAGAGGAATTCAAGAAATCTCAGTCGTGTAGGAAATTCAAGAAGAACAAGATATCGAGCAGCCAACTATTCCTGATTGGATGAAAGAGAGATTGAAGATGAAGGAACCTGAAAAAGTTCCTAAAAGAGAAGATGACATGGCTGATTTCCTGGCCAGATTAGAATCAGTCAGTGCAAGAAATCCTACCAAAACCTTCTCCACCATTTAGAGAGATGAAGTTGGGCATCGTATAGTCCAAGTTGTTGTACCAACAGTTGACAAGTCGAGGGAAGAAATTACTCCCTAGGAATATGCCATTACCACTGTCAATTTAGGCCCTACCACAAAAGGACATGAGATGGAAGAATTGGATAATTCTGTTGCCACAATCAAAACAAGGCTAAAAAAGGAGATATCAAAGAAAAAAGAGTATAAACAAAAGGTTGGATGACTCAAGGAGTATATTCAACATCTAACTAAGCCTCTTGATCAGACTACCTCAACAGCTCCTCCACTGATGAATACTTCTCAAGAGACTTTCGAAGAGGAGAAGAATATAACCAAGGAGACTAAAGAGTGGTTAATCAACAACATACAACAGGTGGCTGTATTTGTAGAAAGACTAGCATTGTCATGTACAAGAAAACTTCTTCTTTGCTCTTGAGAATTGCAACATTGGTAGAAGCATGGGATAATGCTCAGGATGTTCGAGATAGAATCATTCCATGTCTCAAAGTGCTTAAAGGAGTGTTGAAGCAAGAGCTGGTCGACGAAAAAGTAATTGCACTAGGTGTAGCTTATGATTTTAGCAGCTAATACATGACATTGATCACATGAAGCGAGGTCCTAGAAAAGATAAAGGAAGATACTATTTGAATTGAGGAAAGGACAAAAGAAGTTCAGGAGAAGATTCTAGCTATGGATATAGATGCGCTAGAAAAGGACATTGTGTGAGCAAACAACCTATAGTTTGAGAACCTAAAGCACAAAATTTAGGAGATCTTCTTCACTACTGGGGCTATCCTCAAGAAAAATTTGGCTAAGGTAGCTGACTTCCTATTCATCTTTCGCATTTCTAGTGACAAGAATCAGAATGGGAAGATACTTTTGCTGAATGCTCAGATGATTTAGATATGCTAGAATTCAAGGTCAATGCACTACCACCTGTTACGATCGAGGAGGTTGACATGATAGTTTCTAAATTCATCTAGTATAATGCTACCAAAGAGGATAGGGATGTGCCTCCTCAAGAATAGCTCTTCACTTCAGTTCACTGCCTATTATCTCATTGATTAGTGACTGTGTTTTAGGAAACCCTAATTACGGTTGTTTATTTTTAATCTTTGCTATTGATTCTAGATTAATCTTGGTTGTTCATTGTACTCCAAAAACTCTATATAAACCCCCTCTCATTCTCTCATTTTCATAAGAGATAGACAGATCATAGATAGATGAATAGATTGATAGCATGATATAGAGCATAGATAATAAGAGAGAAAGAGTTTATGAAATTGTTGCAAAAGATTATTTTTGATAATAAAGTTCATGATGTATGAGATGCTTTGAATTCTTTCATTGTCAAATGGTTGCATGGTTACATATTTATCTTCCTCATTGAATAGATTTAAGTTAGAATTTATTTTGAATGTATGTTAAGGGAATGATAGATTGATCGTAAAGGTTAGAGAAACTTTCTTATACTTTCTTTGGATGGATGATTTCTATTCAATGCGTAAAGTTAGACTGAGCTTTTATTGTGGATGCTTCATTGTATTACTTCAAATAATGTTGTTCTATTGATGGTGTTGTTCGTAGTAAGAAAAATTTAAGCACAAATTCCCAGAAGATTGCACTTGCTTTGTGTAGTTGTCGTATAATGTGGCAAAAAAAAGTATTGTTCTTTGGTTTCACTTAATCCTTACTGTCTCTTGAGTTCATAGGAATAGTATAGGATTCCTCAACCCTTACTCCCTTTTTACACTTTTTTTTATCTAAAATCCAAAAATCCAAAAAAAAATATCACTGTATTTAAGTCCTTGCTTTCTAAGTGACTTGCTAGAGTAAATCCCTTTGTGTTACTGACAAAATCACATCATCTGTAGAGCTTATCCACACCCATCTTACGAAACATTGGAATTGCTGTATGATCTTTTTGGCAATCTTAGCATATGAGGCAGTTTTTCAAGAGAGGATAGAGTATCTTTGGATTCTTTATTCTAGAGTGCTTGGCGAGTCATAAAACATGCATCAACAGGTGTGTTTCAAGATTTTCCCTGCTTCATACCTTAAACTTTTCCATCATATAATTTATGTGTATTGTGTTGCCATTTTTTGCAGTTTATGTGTTTGAGTATGTCTTATGACTGAGAAAATGAAAACCCTACTTTATTCTTAGCCTCAATTTGTATGTTTATTCTACAAGCCTTCCAAAGGCAGCCGCCAAATCCTCATTGCCTTCCTCTGCAATTGTCTCCAGTCTTTTTTGTGAATGAAGGCCTGTATGACCTTACTCTGTTCATCATAATGTAAGGTCATACAAAGCTTAACCCTGCTTTCTCCTTTATCAAAAATATTGGTATCTTAGCTTACATACCAACTACAATAAACTCAAAAGCTCTGCTCTACCTTTGCAATAGAAAACATGGTTGTTTAATATTTCAGAAAGACAAATATTGTTGGTAGCATCCGAGGTCTTGAGTTTAGTCCTCCTTGGTTGCATATGCAATCATCTTCCCTACATTTATGTTGAAGTTGGGAAAGAATAAGATCAAATAGATTGAAATATCTGTCATGTATTATTTGGGTGGGGCCTATTCTAGTGGGACATTTTAATCATGTTTTGGTGCACAAGGGTTTGGTGCATTGTTTATGGGCATGGTGGATGATAATCTCAATTAGGCATGTGAAGAGTTTTGTCACTAAACAAAGAAATTGTGGCAGCTGTACATAAAAGGTATCTTTACCTACTTAGGTGTGAGGCCAAATGCAATGCATTCAATTTAATTTGTTGAAAGGTTTCTTTGTTACGTAGGATTCATCCTCGTGTTCTTTTTTCCTTGTTCCATATCACGTGGTTAGAGGGAAATATCTTGTAGGATTCATCCTCATGTTCTTTTTCCTATTCCATTTCAATTGATTAGTAACTATAATCAAATACGCATTCAATTGATGATAATGTAGTAGTTCAGCAAGATATATCCATAGTGTGGGATATTGATCTTCAAGGCAAGGTCAATGGTGTGGTTGAGACGTGCAGGGGAAAAGACCAATTTGTTATGTCAAAGAGTTTCAAGAATTATTTCAACTTCTCCCATTCATTTATATTAGGGAATTTGGACGCAAATCGGTGTGCATGGGCATATGGTATGAATATCTTCCTTTGGATGCTTGGAGAAGGACAAATATCAAGGAAGCTTACTACTACTAGATCAAAAAGGTAAATATAATGAGTCATTATTTGATACTTGTATGGCATTCATATGTACCAAAGCTCTTACTAATGGAACCTAAATTTTCATTTGCAAAATTTGGAATCTAATTTTACTCTCTGGCGATTTGGAACATTGCCTCCAACATTAATCACTTTCAATGGTCATGCTCATCTTATCGATCCCATTTGACATATGTTGGGATTAGGATATCAATCTAAAACTAATCTTGATGATATACAAGTTGTTGTAATCCATTACAATGGGAAAGCTAAGCCAAGGCTAGACATAGCATTTCC
Organism: Sequoia sempervirens; assembly: GCA_007258455.2. NCBI lineage: Eukaryota > Viridiplantae > Streptophyta > Pinopsida > Cupressales > Cupressaceae > Sequoia > Sequoia sempervirens. Next base: position 4,478 of record VDFB02108331.1, read on the forward strand.
ACACCTAAAACCTTTTTTGACTAAGTATTTGGATTACTCTAATGAATTCGTTAGAAGTTGTAACATTAGATTGCCTTAGCTTTGAAGCTTTGCCAAGTTTGTTTCCATTCAATCTAATTATTATGTTGCGGTATAGACCGCAGGGAATTGAGGGTAATGATGAACTACTTGGTTATGCTCCTTTTCACTCATTTCAATGAAACAATAATTCCAATAGCCTGTAGATCCGTGGGTGAGCAAAAATGTGTTCTAGAAGTTAATCCTTTTGTATTTTTGTAGACTGTAAAAATTTTAGTTAAAGCCATTTTGCTTGAAGCTTGCTTGTTGTATGGTTATAACATTAGAAAAATTTCATTGCAAACATTTTCTACATAGACAACATACAAGTGGTGTTATATCAAAGTTTAGATTATTAAGGGGTTAATTGTATAAAATTGACCATACGAAGAAAAGAAGAAATGGAAGATTCTAGTGTAGATTTGAGTAATTTATCCTAACAAACAATTACATTGTACTTATCCAATAAAAATTGTTGAAAAATGGCAAATCCAATTCAATTAAATATAGTGCAGCCATGTTGGTTTAAAAAACTACACGAGATCTAGAAGAATGTAAACTATGTTTAAGCATCAATAAAATCCCATTCTAACAAATTTTTTTGGGAGGAATATGTAGTCCATAAAATAGTTTGCAAAAATATCCCCAACACTATATTGACTCATATGATCTTCTAAGAGCTTGATTATATTCTTGTTTCATAAGTTTAACCAATTGACCTCATGTACTACACAAATGTATGCAAAAATATAGACCAAAATATTGCCTAATTGACCTTCCACACCTCTTTGGCGTACCCATTGCAAACTAAGGTGCAATTGCTAGTATATCTTATGGTCATATGCATACCCTTTTTTCACGCCGACATTTTCACACAGATCACCTTCATGGCTGTGTGGTATTATTTTATTTGAATATTATATTCATTGAAGGTTATAGAGTTAATAAAGTCAAAAATAATTTATTTATTTTTTATTCAAAAGTGATAATTTTTTTTTTTGGGTTGAAGATCACTTTCATGACTATTCAACATAAACTCATACATCAGAATCTTCAGAAGTAAGATAAACACAACTCTATTTAAATATTAGACTCTTCATCATATATTCATATATATATATATATATATATATGGACTTAGAGTTCATAGCTCTCACACAATTTCTGAGATGCCAACTATAGTAGATCATTACGTTCAGAATCTCACTCAAGTGCCTTGGGAGTTTCTTGTTCCAGCCAAAGGCATGCCATTGTTTGAAGATGGTGGGTTTGAGGAGCTGCCCTTGGTTGACTTGAGCAAGCCTCCTCAACAACTAAAGCAGAAAATCTCTGCTGCTTGTCAAGAATGGGGATTCTTCCAGGTGATACACATAATCAACACCAATTCAGTTTACCCAACAAATTTTAAAGTTATAATTGCTTAGTTTAACACTTATGTGTGATCTGTTATAGGTGGTGAACCATGGTATTCCTCTAGATGTGGTGGAGAATGCAAGGAAAGCAACAAGAGGCTTCTTTGAGCTTCCAGTTGGAGAAAAATTGAAATGGGCTCGAGAGGAAGGGAAAATAGATCAGATTGCTGGTTATGGAGGTACAGAGGGCTTCAAAGGCCACCACACTGACTGGATGGATTCCCTCTATGCCTTCCTTGCTCCTGATTCTCTCAAAGCTTGCCATCTCTGGCCCTCAACACCCATAGACTATAGGTTAGGAAAAAGCTCAAACTAACAATTCATGATGTTATTGAAGAACTTAGATTTTCAAAGCTAGCCATAATAATATGTATTTAGATATTAATGTGTAGTATATATTTGCAAAAATTATAATTCTAATTGGCCAACTATCAGGTTTAAACAATATACTGTAAGCTTTGTTTTGTTTGGGTGGTTCATCTGAAATTGTACTAACTATCAGAAAAACTCATACAATCTCTCACCCTCAATTCCCACATGCTTAGGCAAAAGCTCAAACTGAAAAAAATTCATGATGTTATTGAACATTTTAGATTTTCATAGCTAGACATAATATTTAGATGCTAATGTGTAGTATTTTTTATTTTAATGTTTGAATCTCATTAAAATCATATTTGAGGAAATTATAATTGTGATTGGCCAAGATCAGGTTTAAAAAATACACTGTAAGCTTTGACTTGTTTAGATGACTCATCTGAAATTGTACGAATAGATGGATTCTATTGAAAAAGCTAATACAATTTGAAATAAACCATCTAAACAAATCAAAACTCAGAATATACTGTTTAAACCAAACCTTGATAAACAGATGTCCATACAAACAACTCAAAGTTCTTTAGTTCCTTATAATATTGCTTTACTTGCTAATCTGCTCTTTTTTTTTTTATTTGCAGAGAAACAATAAAAGAGCTTGGGAAGCAATCTAACAAACTTATGACCCATTTGCTGAGTATAATATCGGAAGATTTGGGGATGCGCAGTGAGGGTCTGGACAAGGAATTTGCAGGTTACAATCTCTTCTATGGGGCGAATTATTATCCGCCATGCCCACATCCAGATAAGGTGCTGGGCACTCATGCACACACAGACCATGGTGCACTTACTATACTTGTTCAAGACAATGTCTGCGATGGCTTACAAGTTGAGAAAAAAAGTGGGGGTTGGATTTCTGTTGCCCCTGTTCCCGATGCTCTTGTTATCAATCTTGGCGAATCTCTTGTGGTGAGTGTGACTTCAAATGCTTTTCAAACGCTCTAAGTTAAATGTAATGTCTGTGAAATTCAAGGAAACTGAAGATTAAATAGATTTGTGATAGTGTACAAACTGTGCAGAGGTAAGTACAGAATTGCTCTGCACAGAGGCGCAGTGACAAATAAGACTACATCCATGACACTTGTGCTTCACTTGGATCCCCCGCTCAGTCTTCCATCTCATTAAACCTCCTTCCAACTATCTTGCAATAAAATACCTCTACATAAATGCAAGGAGTTTACGTTAATCCCGAAGAACCATATATTTTTTGCAGACAACTTTGAATATATATAGTTAGCAGTTGAAAATTGTGTGGTTTAGTAGTAAGACCATTTGGTTTGTTCCAACATGGATTATCAGAGTTTTCTACTCTGGTTTATGTTTTCTATTCAAGAGTTATTTTTATCAGTTTATAACAACTTGATACTTCAAGATGCTGAAAGGAAGTACAGGTGCGGAACAACGCTTCCAACACTAATCTATGTAAGAGAGATTGTGCAGATTCATACAAATCATTAAACTATTACAAAGAAAGAAATGCATTCAAATACACACAAAATATTAATACCATAACGCACAAATTTACGTGGGGAAAACCTTTCCAAGTAATAAACCCCACACACGAAAAGCACAATACTTTGTATTATCAGTAACAAAGAATTACAATACAATAGCAGCACAGCTTCGCAGATGTCCTCTAACTTCAACAAGAATCTGGGATAATTTTGGTAGCATAATGTCTCAGAAATTATCAGGTTTTCAATCTGCTCTCAATACACTAAGACTTAGAATTATATCTCTTACGGTAATAGAGATATCTTCACTCATGCATTATTTGAAACATAACTCAAAGTGTAAAGTTTCAGTTACATCTCGAACACATCAATTGATGGAGATATTACAAACATCACTCAAGTAGCAAGAAGACAACGGTTGGTGATAATTACAAACAATATAAAATATCTCTCATGCATCGAATTTCATATTGTTAACTCCACCGTTGTCATCTCATACACTGTTGACTACAAGTGATAATATCTCCTTCATGTGGGATTAATAGTTTCAGTTAACTCCACTATCACCATTTCATGCACCGTTGGAAACATGCCGACTCCATGCACTCACGTTGATTTCAGTCATCCACCGTTGAACTACAGGTTGAAACACACTTAACTCAACAATCTCTCACTTGTCGAAGACCTGTCATAGGTCATCTATAATCAATTTCTTAGGGCCCCAAGGCCCATGGAAACAACACACCATCTAAACTTCTCTAGGCTCACTGGCTTCGTCAATGCATCTACAACATTTCTCAAAGTGTCAACCTTCTCCAAATTTACCTTTCCATCTTCTACCATATCACAAACAAAATGAAATTGAACATCAAAGTGCTCTGTTCTGGCATGGAAAGTGGGATTCTTTGCTAAGAAAATAGCACTCTAACTATCGCAACAAATAGTAATTTGTCCTGCATCAAAACCAATATCCGAACACAACCTCTTAAGCCAAATGTCTTCCTTGCAAGCATGAGTAGCTGCCATGTACTCTACTTCTATCATGGACAAAGCGACTACAGGCTACCACTTACTCATCTAACTAATTGCACCACCATTCATTGTGAACACATATCCACTGGTGGATCTACTGCTATCAATGTCACCTGCCCAATCTGAATCCACATATCCAAAAATACTTACAGAATGCTGAGAACTAGTAGGATAACCATGATAATATAAAGAGTACTCGGAAGTACCCCGCAGATATCTAAACACTCTCTTGACCGCATCCCAATGTACTCATCCAGGATTAGCCATATACCGACTAAGGACTCCCATTGCTTGAGCAATGTCTGGCCTCGTACAAACCATCACATACATTAAACTACCAACAATTCTCGCATATGGTACTCTAGTCATGTCCTCCATCTCAGTAGGAGATTTTGGACAATCCTCCATAGTCGAAAGCTTCATCCCTTGCATCACTAGAACAACTAACTGCCTACAATCTACCATGCTGAATCTCTCCAACACTAAATTCACATAGTTGCTTTGGCTTAACCAAAGTTTTCTGTAAGCTCTATCTCTTATGATCTCCATCCCCAGAATATACTTTGTTGCACCTAGATCCTTCATCTCAAACTGTGCTGACAACTAAGACTTTAGATCTGAAATCAAATTCATACCATTCTCAAAAAACAACATATCATCTACGTACAATGTAATTATGAGAATGTGACCATTATCAGATTTGTAATATACACAATGGTTATATTTAGATCTCAAAAATCCCAAAGACAACACAAAGGTGTCAAATTTCTGGTACCACATTCTAGGAGACTGCTTAAGACCATATAAAAAATTCTTCAACTTACAAATCAGATTTTCTTTACCTTTTACCACGAAATGCTCTAGTTGTGACATATAGATATCGCTTCCTCCAAATCACCATGAAGGAATGCTTTCTTCACATCTATCTATTCCACTTCTAGATCATATGCTGCTGCAAGTGATAACATGAACCAAATAGATGTCAGCTTCGCAACAGGAGAGAATATCTCACCATAGTCAATTCCCTCCACCTAAGAATACCCTTTTGCTACCAATGTGCCTTGTGTTTTTCAACACTACCATCAAGGCCACATTTCTTCTTGAACAGCCATTTACATCCAACAAGTTTCATCCTTTAGGAAAAGGTGTCAAATCCCATGTACTATTTTTTTTCAAAGTAGCCATTTCTTCATCCATGACTTTCATCCAGGAATCTGCATCACTCATACCCATAGCTTCTCTAACAGTCCTAGGCTCATCAGTGTTAGCAATCAAAGCAAAAACACAACTATAATCCAATAGTGAATAGTTCCAAATCTTTTTGGTGAATAATCAAACCTCTCTGGTGGCCTCCTATCATGTGTAGACCTCCTGAATTGTTGAGGTTGTGGTTCTTCTTTAGAACTTTCAGAGATTCTAGGGCTTTCTTCATCACCAAGTTCAATAGGAGTATGTAGTTCACTTTTCATTAGAGTAAGTGGTATTTGAACTACCTCCTTTTGCTTCTCCTCTTTCTTTGGTTGCAGCTCAACTGTGGAAGGTTTCAACTCCCAAAATATTACACTTTTGCTATGGAGAACCTTCTCAGACACTGGATCCCAAAGCTTGTACCCCTTCACACTAACACCATAGCTAATGAAGATACAATTAATTGCCTTGTTCTCCAACTTAGATCTCTTTACACTCGAAACATGAGCATAAGCTTCACAACCAAAAACTCTGAGATGTCTCATTGAAGGCTTCTTACTAGACCATGCCTCCATGGGTGTCTTTTTCAGTAAGAGATGATGTAGGAGATCTATTGATCAGATAACATGCTGTGGCTACCGCTTCAGCCCAAAACTTCTGCTCAAGGCCAACACCACTCAGCATACTCCTAGCCCTCTCCATCAGTGTCCTATTCATCCTCTTTGAAACTCCATTTTGTTGTGGAGTGTATGGAGTTGTCTTATGTCTTTCAATCCTATGCTCCTTACAAAACTTATCAAATTCTGCTAAACAAAACTCACCACCGTTGTCAATCCTCAAACATTTAATCTTTCTATCAGTTTGATTTTCAACCAAAGCCTTAAACTCCTTAAACCGATTAAAGACTTCAAATTTACTCCTAAAAAAATAAACAAATGTCCTTTTACTATAATCATCTATGAAAGACACAAAATATATAGATTTTCTTAACAAAGGAACATTCACAGGACCAAACACATCTGCATGAATATAGTCCAAAACCCCAGAAGACTTATGAGAACTAGAATAGAAAGAAACATGGTTTTGTTTTTCATATACACAATGTTCGCAAAAGTCAAACTCGAGATTACAATCATCAAGGCCTTCAACAAGGCTTTTATTTTTTAGGGCTCTAAGACCCTTCTCACCAATATGACTAAGTCTTTGGTGCCATAGTTCATTGTCTTCTCAGTTGGAAGCTTCATCTCCAAAGCATTTGCACCTTTATGTATACATAAAGCACGACCATCAGATGTACACATAATAGACTTCTTCACTGCTAGATCTAATGGCGAGGATGAAGAATCCAAAGGCCTTTTCTTTGAAATATCAGAAGAACTATTGCACTGAATAGTGCATGCATCCAACTTGTATAGAGTGCCGATCTGAACACCCTTAGCCAACACCATAGATCCTCTTGTCATCTTACATCCTTCATTTGAGAAAACAACCTGCACACCCACATTACTTAACTTACTCACAAAAAGTAGGTTTCGTGCCAAACCCGAGATATGTAGTACACCATCATTCCCCTTCACTCTACCATCATGGAATTTAATCTTAATTCTTCCCTGGCCAACAATCTTCAAATGAGAGTCATCACCCAAATACACCTTCCCACCATCATACTCTTCATACTTTGAGAACCAACCCCTATGCGAGGTCATGTGGAAAGAGGCACCTAAGTCTATTAACCACACATCTTCTAATGCATGTGTTGCCAAGGCTGCAACAAAAGAATTTGCATCATCTTGAGAGAATTTTTCAGAGTCAGAATCAAAAAAAATCTTTTTACCTTTCTTTTTCTTCTCCTCCTTGCAATCTTTACATAAATGACCAAGTTTTCTGTAGTTCCAACATTTCACTTTGAACTTTCCAAGAGACTTAGATCTCCCTGAAGATTTTGATCTAAACTTCTTGTCCCTTTTATTTCCTTTCTCTTTAGGTCTTCCACGAATAGCAAGTGCTTCTTTGGCCATCTCAGAAGATTTTCTCCTCATCTCCTCAGACAAGAGCAATGGAACCACATCATCCATTTTGAAATTGGTGGTGGTACTTCCAATAGCCATAACTAGGTGATCCCATGAGTCTGGAAAAGAACATAATAGAAGCATGCAATGATCCTCATCTTCAATCTTGTCACCAATAGAACCCAATTGAGCAATCAACATATTAAATGCATTCAGGTGATCTGCAATGGATCCTCCATCTTCCATCTTCAGAGAATGCAATTTCTTTCATAGGAATAACTTGTTTACCAAAGATTTAGCCTTATAAACATCTCCAAGCTTCTTCTAAAGATATTTTACAGTCTTCTCTTCATGGACATTTAGGAGCACTGAATCAGCCAAACAAAGTCTAACCAAACCCTTGGCTTTTTGATCCTTTAGATCCCACTCTTCTTGAGTCATATTGGTTGGTTTTGTAATGGATATTGCAGCCCACAGATCTCTATCCATGAGCATATCCTCCATCTTTAACTTCCATAACTTGAAGTTGCTACCATTAAAATTATCCATCTTGATTCTACTAGATGTGCTTGCCATCTTTATTTCTACAACAAGATTTTGAAATACTTCGGCAAAGACTCCCACTCAAACAAAGATCAGTACAAAAAATATGTTACCAAACAACGAGACCCAAACTGGCCAGGCTCTGATACCAATTGAAAGGAAGCACAGGTGTAGAACAACACTTCCAACACTAACCTATGTGAGAGAGATTGTGCAAATTCATACAAATCATTAAACTGTTACAGAGAAAGAAACACATTCAAATACACACATAAAAGATTAATACCATAATGCACAAATTTAAGTGGGGAAAACCTTTCCAAGTAAAAAACCCCACACACGAAAAGCATAGTACTTTGTATTATTAGTAACAAAGAATTACAATACAATAGCAACACTCAGCTTTGCAGATGTCCTCTAACTTCAACAAGAATCTGGGATAATTTTGGCAGCATAATGTCTCAAAAATTATCAAGTTTTAAGTCTGCTCTCAATACACTAAGACTTAGAATTATATCTCTTACGGTATAATAGAGATATCTTCACTCATGCATTATTCAAAACATAACTCAAAGTGTAAAGTTTCAGTTACATCTCGAACGCAACAATTGATGGAGATATTACAAACATCACTCAAGTAGCAAGAAGACAACGGTTGGTGATAATTACAAAAAATATAAAATATCTCTCATGCATCGAATTTCATATTGTTAACTCCACCGTTGTCATCTCATACACTACTGACTACAAGTGATAATATCTCCTTCATGTGAGATTAATAGTTTTAGTTAACTCCACTATCACCATTTCATGCACCGTTGGAAATAGGCTAACTCCATGCACTCACATTGATTTCAGTCATCCACTGTTGAACTACAGGTTGAGACACACTTAACTTAATAGATGCGTCTATGGCAGCTACAACATTTAAGTGAAAAATATAAAAAAAGTGAAAGAAAATCGGATGCTAAATTGTTTTCCTAAATTTTTCTATTATACTAAACAAATTTTGAATTGTTGTTCTATAAGGGGTGGAACTATTATAGGGAAATATATAAAGGTTTTATAATAGAGGATTTTCTATACGTTTCAGAATTTATTTGAAAAGTGATTAATCAGTAGAGGGTCAATTACAAGTACATTAGAAGTATGAAATTTTATTGTCAAAATTGTCAATTTTGTTTTTGATATTGGAAGGTTAAGCATTTGGATTGAAAAACAACTTATTTTCAATGACATTTAGGATTTATCTTTTTGCAATGATTTTTGAATTTGATTGTGCGAGAGTTTTTTCATTAGATCACACTCTGTGACCCATCATCAGGATGAGAGCAAAGAGCCAAAGGAGAAAATGATAAGGTATAGACCAAAAACTACCTAATAAGAACACATGGGAGGAGAGAGAAGGGGGCATGAGGACCAAGATATGAAAAAACAAAACAAAAAGAAAAAATAAAATAAAATAAAAGGAATAAAATAATAAAAACCTAAACTAAAAAGAGGAAGACGCACTAACAACACACAATTATCAAGCAAAAAAATCCAAAAATAAAGGCACGAAAACATGAAAAGCAAGAAAAAGATAAAATAAGGAGGACAAGAGAAAGAAAATATAAAAAACAAGAAATACAAGCCTATAAGGAATTAAAACTATAATTATATATATATAAACAAACAAAACAATTATAGTAGGAATAATTTTTCCAGAGGCCATGAAAATTAATAATGAGAGCTTCTGGATTCAACTGTGTATGCTTATCTAGAAGTTCTCATTATTAAAACAATTATAAATAAAACAAAGAAGCAATTGTTAAGCCGAGAGGCTTCCTACAGTGGCATCAATAAGTTTGTGTACATTTTTATTCTTTGTATATTAGAAATGGAAGTGGACCAGTTTGTAATGGATGAAAGTGAGGGAAGAGGCCATACTAGGGAGAAGCTCTGGGCGTTGACTTTGTCTAGTAGCCCTGCGAAACAACATCATTTGTCTTGCAGCAATTTGTCTGACAAGAAAATACACCAAGAAGGGTCAGGCTCTAGGTTCATTTTTTTCCAAGCAGGGTGAAAAATTTAAGGTCAAGAACAAGAACGCTTCTAATTTTGCCCCAAATTCTGGAAACTAGAGCAACAGAAATGTTAATGGCCTTGGCGCCAGGAGGGTTCCAGTCTCTGCTTATGAACTTCATTATACTGCAAATAGAGCATAGGCAGAGGAGCTGAGGCATAAGACATGTTTGCCCTACCGGCAGGGGCTGTTTGGGTGCTTGGGTGCTTGGATTTGCAAGATCTCTGCATCTGACTCTCTCTCCTAAATTATTGCTGCCTATCTATGTCTGGCAATATGCTTCTGCCTTGATATGATTTTTCTATTTGCATGAAATTGATGGCGGAGGAGATATCAAATATCCTCCATGCTCTCTTCTCTCGAATTGGGGTGCCGAAGTCACTATATCTCAAAACTTTATCAATTTTATTATTCAATAAGATAGTTCAACTAGTAAATAAAACAATTAGTCACTATATCTACATATATTATTCAATAAGATAGGTCAACTAGTAAATAAAACAATTATAAACTAAATAAAACAAACAATTATAAATAAAACAAAGAAGCAAAAGCGAATTCAAAAAACAAAAATACATAATTACAAACTATAAAAAAATCTAAGGAAAACAAATACAAACATTACAATACATGAAAATGCAAACATTTACAATAATCAAAAACACCGAAAACAAAAACAACAAACAATGCAAAAAAATAATACAAATACACAAATACAATTACAAAAAACAATAAACCAATACACGACAGTAAACAAAAACAAAATAATTACAATAATAATAAATTACCAAACAAAGAAAAAAACACAAATAAAAGAAATCAAATGAAACAAATAATTATAAATAATACAAAGAAATAAAAACAAACAAAAACAAAAAGTACATAATTGCAAACAATACAAAAACAAAAGAGACAAATACACACAATAATGCATTCAATTACAATAAACAAAACCACCACAAAACAATTTAAAAAAAACAAAGCAATAATTGCATTCAAACATCAGAATCTTCATCATTAAAATAAACAACATTATTTTCACACAACTCTACTTAAATACTACACTCTTCATCATATATTCATATATATATATGGGCTTAGAGTTCATAGCTCTCACACAGTTTCTGAGATGGCAAGCATAGTAGACCATTACGTTCAGAATCTCACTCAAGTGCCTCAAGAGTTTCTTGTGCCAGCCAAAGACAGGCCCTTGTTTGAAGATGGCGGGTTTGAGGAGCTGCCCTTGGTTGACATGAGCGAGCCTCCTACCAACTAAAGCAAAAAATATTTGCTGCTTGTCAAGAATGGGGATTCTTCCAGGTGATATTGTCAGAACTTTTATGCCAGGCAAAGAATGAAAACATGCACAACGGAAGTGTATCAACAGAAGGAGACAGACATAAATGGAGACAAAAATATTTGCAGCATTCTATTTACTCAAAAAAAAGATTACATTCATAAACTGTTTACATATAAAATATTCAGAGCTAAAGCTCTGTACACATAGCTGCTCCGTGTGGGATAGCTTTCAGCTCACGGGCGCAAGCGTTACTGACTTTCTTCTGCTACGGTAGATGCTCCTGAACTTCATTGTTCAGTTGCTCCTGAACATTCCTTCTATTATCTATTCTGCTGAACATTCCCTTCTGTTCTGTCTTAGAAAAAACTTCTATCTGTTTCTTGCACAAAATAATAATTATCATTCAATTCTACTTTTGACTTTTCAGCCAATACACAGAAACTGGCGCTCAAAATTTGAACTTACCTAACAAAATAAATTACTGCCAGAATGTACTTATTGGACAGCAAGAAAGTCAAGACAAGGCAAGGGGGAAAGAAATCTAGAAAGTCAAGACACGGCAAGGGGGAAAGAAATCTGAATTGATTCATCTGACAGTGCATTTAATGCACCTGCCGTTGGCTGCTCAAGATTAAAAAAAATCCAACACTCCCCCTTAATCTTGAGTCTTTCTACTCTTCATCATTATTTGAAAACTTCCGGCGCAATACTTTCGGAGCAACTTCCGGAGCAAAGTTTCTGGTGCAAAAGTTCCTGCTCTTCAACACTCTGCAAAACTTCTAGTGCATCGCCATAAAAGTTCCGAAGCACCGGTGAAAAATTTCTGGCACAAACCTGTTCTTCAACACTCTGTGAAACTTCCGACGCATCGCCATAAAAGTTCTGGAGCACCGGTGAAAAGTTTCCGGCGCAAACCTGTTTGCCTTTGTTTAGCATTCTGAAACTATCTGTTGAAGTTCCAGCGCAACTGCACTTCTCTGTGTTTTCTAGAACTGAAGTTCTGGCTTATTCCTACACACCTAGCCTATATCTTAGGCGCTCAAAAGGTTCTTTTGACAAACCCTTTGTAAAAATATTTGAGAGTTGCTGCTTTGACCTGCAAAATGCCATTTTAATTTCATTATTTTCAACCAATTCTCGGATAAAATGATACCTGATTTCAATATGTTTGCTTCTTCCATGAAACATAGGATTTTTGGTCAAGGCAATTGATGAAACATTGTCACAGAAAATTACTCTTCCATCCTCTTGTTCTTCTCTCAAATCTGCTAAGATCCTTCTTAGCCACACAACTTGGCATGCTGCTGCATTCGCTGCTATGTATTCTGCTTCGGCTGTGGATAAAGCAACAATCGGTTGTTTCTTGGAAGCCCATGAAACTGCTCCTGAACCCAAGTGAAAAACATACCCGGATGTGCTCTTTCTATCATACACATTTCCTGCCCAATCACTGTCAGTGTACCCAACAAGCTGAAACTCATTAGAGGCGGTATACATTATGCCATAGTTTTTTGTGCCATTGACATACCTGAGAATCCTTTTACCTGCTTGCCAGTGTGTGTCCTTAGGTTACTCCATGAACCTAGAAATCAGGCTTACCGCATACATTAAATCTGGTTTCGTAGCTGTCAAGTACATGAGGCTTCCAACCATGCTCTTATAGAGGGTTGGGTTAACATTATTGTTGCTGTCCTCTTTACTCAACTTCAGACTTGTAGCTATTGGGGTTGGGACTGCTTTGCTGTCCAACATCCTAAATATTTTCAAGATTTGCTTGGCATAACTAGATTGTGAAATAAAGATGCCATTATCCAATTGTTGGACCTTTATGCCTAGAAAATATCTTAAGAGTCCTAAATCTGTCATTTAAAACTCTCTTTTCATGGCATCTTTAAAATCAGCAATGAGAAAATCATCATCCCCAGTAAATACTAAATCATCTACATACAAGACAACAATTAAAACCTTACCATTTGCTGCCTTGATGTAAAGAGTGGGCTCACCATCACTTTTGCTAAAGCCATTACTCATCAAGTATGAGTCAATCCTGCTGTACCATGCTCGTGGAACTTGTTTAAGCCCATAAAGAGCTTTTTTCAGCCTATATACCTTGTGTTCTTTACCTGAAACTTCATATCTAAAGGGCTGCTCCACATATACCTCTTCTTTTAGGACTCCATTGAGGAAGGGGGACTTTACATCCATTTGATAAACCTTCCACTTGTGTTGGGCTGCAATTGCAATGACTACCCGCACGGTCTCCATCCTTGCAACAGGGAAAAATGTCTCATCATAATCTCTCCCAAACTGTTGTTTGTACTCCTTGATAACTAATCTTGCCTTATGCCTTTCTATTTTTCCTTTGGCATTATATTTGGTCTTGTAGACCCATTTGACACCAATAACTGATTTCCCTTTAGGTAAATCAGTGAGCTCCCATGTCTTATTTCTTTCTATTGCATCTATCTCCTCATCCATGGCCTCACACCATTTCTGTTCTTTCACAGCCTCCTCAAAATAAATAGGATCACTATGAGAAAATAATGCAAAATTTACACTCTCATTAAAAGCTTCATCATACCTTTCACCTTGGTAGATCTCCCTTAGACTCTTAGTCTTTCTTAGTACTAGGGAGGCAAGAGTGGGGTCTGAATTTCTGGAGCTACTTGGCTACTGGCCTAATGAAGAAGTCTGCTGCTGTAAGTTTCCGGAGCAACTTTCCTGTTGAAAGTTTCCGGAGCTCCTTCCCTACTGGAAGTTTCCGGAGCTCCTTCTTTGCTGAGAATTTCCAGAGCTACTGCTGCTATTTTCTGAACTGTCAGCTTCTTGTAGGTTTTTGGCGCATTTGCGCTCTGCAGCTTCTTCATCCTTAAGGGGTATGGAGACAGAAATATCAGTATTGCTATCAATTTTTCCATCCCATGACTCATTTTCTAGGAACTCCATGTCCCTACTGATGATTACCTTCTTGGTGACCGGATTATATAGCCGATAGGCTTTGGACTCTGTACAGTAGCCCAAAAAAATACACTTTTCACCCTTGTCATCCAATTTTTGCCTATTTTCTTTAGGCATGTGTGCATAGGCTACACACCCAAACACTCTCAAGTATTGAACTGACCACTTTTGTTTTGTCCATGTCACTTGAGGGATTTTATCATAGACTACCTTCGTTGGACTTCTATTTATCAGATAAACAACTGTTGCTACAGCCTCTCCCCAATATTCAATAGGGAGTCCCTTTGCTTTCATCATGCTCCTTGCCATCTCCATAATGGTCCTATTTTTCCTTTCAACCGCTCCATTTTGCTGCGGAGTATAACTGGCTGTGAGCTCCTTCTTGATGCCATTTTTCTTACAGAAATTTATAAATTGATTGGACTACACTCTCCTCCACGATCTGACCTTAGGACGTTAATAAAGTGTCCACTCTCCTTTTCAGCCTAGGCCTTAAATAACAAAAACTTATCAAATACTTCAGATTTATGCTGCAAAAAATAGACCCATGTCTTATGGCTGTAATCATCTATAAAGGTCATAAAAATATGTTTTTGCCAAAAGACAGATTTTGCATAGGGCCTACCAAGTCAGTGTGCACCAACTCCAATGGTCCTCTAGCCCTTGTAGAATTGCTTGAATTAAAAGACTGCCTATCTTACTTGCCCAAAATGCAAGCTTCACATCTAACATTAGGCTCTACGATTTTTGGAAAACCATCTATCATATTTTTCTTGGACAAAAAACTCAAACCAAAGTAACCTAAGTGTCCATACCTGAGGTGCCATAGCTTGGAGATATCTTGAATGGCTGCTTTAAAGGCTGATTGCTGCAGGCCTTTTGACTGTGCTAAGATTTGCATCTTGAGAGGAAACATTCAGTTATGTGTCATTTGAACCGCTGCCATAACTCTTTTGCTTCCATCTTTATCATAGATGATGTATTCCCCTTTCTCCATCAGCACTCTATACCTGTTTTGGACCATCTGTCCAATGCTCAAGAGGTTATGTTTCAAACCTGGGGCATAAAAGACATCATATATTTGTCTTTCATCACCATGCTTGGTTTGTAGGCATACCATGCCTTTGCCCATGAATGGAACCATCTCATTGTTCCCTATTTTTATTTCAGACTTCACGCTGCTATCAATGGAGGCAAACAAGTCTTTGTTACCACTCATGTGGTTACTGTAGCTGCTGTCCAAGTACCAAACTTCATTGCTGCTTTGTTGTGCAAGGTTACATGCAATGAACACTTGTGTTGTCTTTCATTTCCAACCACATTTGAGTCAGCAACATGTGCATTCTGACTCCCTTGGTCACGTTTTTGCCTGCAATCACTTGCATAGTGACCATACCTTTGATAATTGTAGCACTACACATTTTTTTATCCTTTTTTGATAAGAACTACTGTTCTTTTTTCCTCGGGAGCTGGTCGCCCCCTCATGAGTGCTTGCTCGGGCTGAGCTTTCATCACCATCATTTCTACGTCTAGAGTTTCCTCTACCATGTCTGGAGCCTTTTCTACCTCTCCCCCTTCCTCTTGCATTCGACTAAGCATTAAAAGCTTGCTCTTGGGAGGAGGTTGCAGACCTATTTAGGCGCTGCTCATGGGTTTGTAGAGAACCCATCAACTCATCAACTGACAAATTTGTGAGATCTTTTACCTCTTCAATGGCAATCACTACCGGATCAAACTTTGTGGGAAGGCTTCTCAATATCTTCTCCACAATTTTCTATTCTTCCAAGGTTTCACCACTTATCCTCAACTGGTTAATCAAAGTGGCTTCCCTTGTGTGAAAATCTATAATAGATTCGCTGTCCTTCATCTACATGGTCTCAAACTCTCTCCATTGCAGCTGGAGTTTGACTGATCTAACTTTCTCAGATCCTTTGCAGGTGGTTTGAAGTGTTTCCCACACTTCTTTTGCATAACTAGCTGCTGCTATTTAGGGAAAAATAGCTTCTGTCAAGGGTACCTCAATCAGACTGAGGGCTTTTACATCATTCTTCCGTATCTCCTTCAACTGGTTCTTTTGAGCATTGCTCAAAGCTGTAAATGCAGTTGGGTCAGTCACATCTGTGAACCCATTTGCAACAAGTTCCCATAAATCATTTGCAATAAAAATGGTTTTCATTTTCTTTGCCTAAACATCATAATTTCTACCATCAAAAATAGGTGGCTGCTACTAACTCCTATTGTCTCCTCCAGCCATTTTTGTTAAATGGGGGAAACTAAAAATACCCAGATAAGATCTAAGGCTTTTACAAATACCTAGAAACAAAGATACTGTTTCTGCACGCCTAGGACAAAGCTAAGGCTTTAAAAAATGACTGCCTAGTAAACCTATGGGCTCTGATACCATGTCAGAACTTTTATGCCAGGCAAAGAATGAAAACATGCACAACAGAAGTGTATCAATAGAAGGAGACAGACATAAATGGAGACAGAAATATTTGCAGCATCTATTTACTCAAAAAAAAAGATTACATTCATAAACTGTTTACATATAAAATATTCAGAGCTAAAGCTCTATACACATAGCTGCTCCATGTGGGATAGCTTCCGGCGCACAGGTGCAAGGCTTACTGACTTTCTTCTGCTGCGGCAGATGCTCCTGAACTTCACTGTTCAGTTGCTCCTGAAATTCCTTCTATTCTCTATTCTGCTGAACATTCCCTTCTGTTCTGTCTCAGAAAAAACTTCTGTCTGTCTCTTGCATAAAATAATAATTATCATTCAATTCTACTTTTGGCTTTTCAGCCAATACATAGAAACTGGCACTCAAAATTTGATCTCACCTAACAAAGTAAATTACTGCCAGAATGTACTTACTGGATAGCAAGAAAGTCAAGACACGACAAGGGGGAAAGAAATTTGAATTGATTCATCTGACAGTGCATTTAATGCACCTGCCGTTGGCTGCTCAAGATTAAAAAAAAATCCAACAGATATACATAATCAACACCAATTCAGTTTACCCAACAAATTTTTAAGTTATAATTGCTTAGTTTAACACTCATGTGATCTGTTACAGGTGGTGAATCATGGTATTCCTCTAGATGTGGTGGAGAATGCAAGGAAAGCAGCAAGAGGCTTCTTTGAGCTTCCAGTTGATGAAAAATTGAAATGGGCTCGAGAGGAAGGGAAAATAGATTAGATTGCTGGTTATGGACGTATAGAGGGCTTCAGAGGCACCACACTGTCTGGATGGATTCCCTCTATGCCTTCCTTGCTCCTGATTCTCTCAAAGCTCGCCATCTCTGGCCCTCAACACCCACAGACTATAGGTTAGGCAAAAGTTCAAACAACATTTCATGATGTTATTGAAAATTTTAGGTTGTCACAGCTAGACATAATAATATGTATTTAGATATTAATGTGTAGTATTTCTTACTTTAAAGTTTGAATCACTTTAAAATCATATTTGCCGAAATTATGATTTTGATTGGCTAACAATCAGGTTTAAACCGTACACTATAAGTTTTGTTTTATTTATGTGGTTCATCAAGTTTACACGGTACACTAAGCTTTAATTTGTTTAGTGGTTCATCTGAAATTGTATAAATAGATGGATTCTATTGAAGAATCTAATACAATTTCAGATGAACCATCTAAACAAGTCAAAATTTAGTGAGCCTTAATGAACAGATGTCTATATATAAAAATCAGTGTTGATTTACATTGCTGCTCTGCTCTTTTGGTTTTAATTTGCAGAGAAACAATAGAAGAGCTTGGGAAGGAATCTAAGAAACTTATGACACATTTGCTGAGTATAATATCAAAAGATTTGGGGATGCCCAGTGAGGGTCTGGACAAGGAATTTGCAGGTTACAATCTTTTCTACAGGGCAAATTATTATCCTCCATGCCCACATCCAGATAAGGTGCTGGGCACTCATGCACACACAGACCATGGTGCAATTACTGTACTTGTTCAAGACAATGTCTGCGATGGCTTACAAGTTGAGAAAAAAACTGGGGGTTGGATTTCTGTTGCTCCTATTTCTGGCGCTCTTGTTATTAATCTTGGCGAGTCTCTTGTGGTGAGTGTGACTTCAATATTCTTCAAATGCTCTGAGTTAATTGTAATGTCTGTGAAATTCAAGGAAACTGATGATACAATACATTTGTGATGGTGCAGAAAGTGTGTGGAGGTAAGTATAGAATTGCTCTGCACAGAGGCGTGGTGACAAACAAAACTACAGCCATGACACTTGTGCTTCACTTGGATCCTCCGCTCTCTCTTCCATCTCAGTAAACCTCCTTCCAACTATCTTGCAATAAAATACTGCTACATAAGTGCAAGGAGTTTACGTTAATCCCGAGATCTATTTATTTTCTGCAGATATCTTTGAATATTTATAGCTAGCAGCTGAAAGTTGTGTGGTTTAGTTGTAAGACCATTTGGTTTGTTACAACATGGATTATCAGAGTTTTCTACTTTGGTTTATGTTTTCTATTTGAGTTATTTTTATCAGTTTATAACAACTTATTACTTCAAGTTGCTGCTATGGCGGCTACAAAATTTTAGTGAAAAATATAAAATAAGTGAAAGAAAATTGGACGCTAAATCATTTTGCTAAATTTTTCTATTATACTCCATAAAATTTGGATTGTTGGTCCATATGGAGTGGAACTTTTATAAGGAAAGATATAAAGCAGGCCTGGCCTGGAATTTGATGGTCTATTTGACCGTTTTTTGCATTTTGGACCGTATATTACAACCTAAAAATTTATTAGACCGTATCATTTGACTTGCTATATTTTTATATAACGGTAAAATTGACACTTAAAATTATTATTAAACCGTAAAAGTTTATTTTATATATATATATAATAAAATAATTTTTATGATAAAAATATAAATTATTTTAGATTTGGAATAATTCTTTCTAATTTCACTTTATATTAATATATATAATTTATTATAAATATATTTATTAATTCAAAATCTATTTAAAATATAATATTTTCAAGATTAAATATAGTTTTTTCTAATTTTTTAAAGATTTTGATATTTTTACTAATAGCTATCATAGCTTTTTATTAATATATATGATTTATAATATTTATTATAAAAATTATATTAATTCAAAATCTTTTCAAAATAGAATATAATTGATTTTTAACTTTTTGAATATTTTAACAAGATTTATTTTCTACATAATTTAGAAACTTTTAACATTAAATTTAAGATTTTTAGATTTATTTCTAATTATCAATATTTTCTTATTTTACATTTTTTTTAATATATATAGGATATCCTTATGAATAATCAAATAACACAAATTTTCACTGTTGAAAGTATTTATTTTATAGCATTGTAACTTGTTTCTTCAACAACATTTTGTTTGCAGTGATTCCCAACTTTGATTTTTTTCAAGATAATACAACATCAAACTTATTGGTGAGCAATGAGCATGTTGAAATTTTATTTTCCTTTTACAAATAATTATTCTCAGCTTTGATTTTTTTCAACATAATACAACATATAAGGATTAAGCATTTTTTTTTTTTTACAGTCTGGCTTTGATTCCTTAAAGATTCACCGTCTTTGTTTTTCTTCAAAATAATACATCACCTGTGTTTTATTGGTGAGCATTTTGATGTTTTAGATAATGAGTTGAATAAGGATTAAAATATTTTTAATTTTATATAATTATTTTTTGTTAGATTTGAAATTGCTATTTAAATGTGTTTTTAGATAGACCAATTCAGTCCTTCTTATTATCCATTAGATTGTCAAACTTGAGATAATATCTCAGAGCATTGGCTTGATAAGCTTCTCCAACATTTGCAACATACTACTTCAAATAATGTAAATAAATTTGTATCCATATTTGATGTTACCAGTTGTAAAAGGGAGTTAAACTATTTTGTTGATTCATTGCATTTGAGTTGTGAGGGTTTCAAAATGAAAGATGCATGGAAAGTCTTTCATAACACATAATATTGGAATAGAAGCTATCCTCATATGATGAAGTTATGGCAAGTTGTGCTTACTATTCCTGCAAGTACTCTTGATTGTGAAAGAGGATTTCAAAACAAAACATCATCAAAGATGTTAGAAATTCAAAGTTGCATTTGGATGTACATTGGATGCATTAATGAGAGTGTCTTTAAATGGACCTCAAGAAAATGATGTAAATTGGAATAAAGTATATCAAATATGGAAGAATACAAAGTCAAGAAGAGTTCTTGACCTTTGATAACATTTATTTTTGTTTATTTTCTATGTAATGCATCATTAATTTTTGCATCTCAATTTAAAAATAATAAAAGAAAATAGCTCCTTTCTTTCCAAAAGTTGTTTTTTTGTTTAAATATATGCAAATTATATAATAAAGGTTTCTATCAAATTATTATATTTTTTATTGTTTATTTGGTATTTTTAAGAAGTATGATTCCTATAAAAAAATACTTAATTAATTTATATGATACATAATATTTAAAAAAATCAAATTACTTGTGTAATTAAAAATAGAAATTTATAAAAATAAATCACATTTAATATGTATGATTAATAAAATCAATAATATTTTAATATAAAAGATTTTATAACAAAAAAAATATAAATTAAATATTTTTTGACAGTTAATTTTTTTCATCAAAAGTAAAGTGACAGGTATTTAAATGAACAATTGTCAAAAAAATTTCATATGAAAGGTAAGGGTGGCCGTCAAATTCCAGCCCTGATATAAAGGTTTTATTATAGAGGATTTCCTATAAGTTGGGAATTTATTTTAAAAGTGATTAATCAGCAGAGGGTCAATTACATGTATATTAGAAGTGTGAAATTTTATTGTCAAATTGTCAACTTCGTTTTTGATATTGAAAGGTTAAGCATTAAAAATTATAAAGGATGAAGTATTGAAAAACAAATTCCTTTCAATGACATTTAGGATTTAGTTGAATCTTATTTGACATCTTGATAAATTTGTGTTGTAACTTGTAAAAAATATAAAAAAACACTTCTCTTGATTAAATCTTGTTGCTCTTCTCAAGTGATTGTTTAGATTAAGTCATAAAAAAAATAGCATGAAAAATTTGGAAAGCTAATGATAAACATCTAGCACATAGTAAAATTGATTTGCTGATTCAATTTTTGAACACTAAATTGAATGAAGAAAAATGATGTTTTAGATAATATTTCTACATAAAAAATGTTTAAAAAAGATTGTTGTGTTATAGGGGGGAAAATTAATGATGACATACTGGTCTTAATTGTGATAGATGGTCTCAATTCCAGTTCCACTATTTTTTTTGAGATGTTATAGCTAATAGAAAAACTAAACCAACCCAATTTTGATATTGTCTTTGAACTTCTTATCTAGAATTAAAGCCAAATTGTAAAGAAAAATAATTTCATGATTGAAAGAGATTATGTTGCTACTTCCAAAAGAAAGAAAGATCTTCTAGATTATCAAAACATAAGAATTTGTTCATCACAGTTATCTAGATGATCCTATAGATTCTTCTTTTTCTAGTACAATAAAACAACAAATCACAAAATAAAAGATCTATGTAATGTATTTTATACAAAGAAAATGTTCATTATGCATAATATTATTTTTGAAAGAAGAAATCAAACATAATTTTTTTTTTGTATTATGTTGCTTCTTATTTTATGTCTCCCTTTTTGGGAAACTTGTAAAACAATATAGGGAATTTTTGTTTCATTTTCAAGGGGGTTGACATTTGGACTAGAGAGGTGCATAACATACAAAAGAATCACATCTAGTAGAACCAAAGGGTTCACAATTCTAAATCTAGTTATTGCATTGTTATTGCTGCAATGATCTAGGTTTATCCCAAGTATGTAATAGTACATATAACTATTATAGATCAAGTGGAATTAAAGGTAGATTCAACCTTGATTGAGTATCTTCCTATTCATGGTGTATATTTTTAGATATATTTTTTATTAGTTGGCCATCCAAACAACCATAAAATTCCTCATAAAGATTTTGCAAGGTATCTTCACAAAAAAAAAAAGGGAATGTATGGGTGTGTCATAGATTACTAAGTAGACTCATCTAATATTCTACACCTATCAATTTCTTTTTTGAATGTATGTGTAGAGACCATCTTGCTTGTGCATTTTGAAAGGAATATAGTATTTTGTGGTGTCCTAATTAAGATATCACTTTCATTTCAATTTTTGCATGTTTTGTATGAATTTAGAGACTTTGTTGTCCAACTAGATGAATACATCAATATGCTAGTAACTATTTCTCGTCATCATCCTCTATACACTCAAAATATATCAATTTAAACATCTTTTCATTTTCATTAGTTAGGGTAAAAGCAAGAAGTTGAGTCTAGTTCTAATGGAAGTTTTAGAACTAGGAAAAAATGCCTAATCAGGTAGAGCAAAATAGGATCTTGTTTCGCTTTGAGATCCCAAGATGAAATTTAAAATGAGATTCCATTTACTATGAAATGGGATAATGAGATTCCATTTACTACAAAATGGGATCCTATTTACTATGAAACATGATATCATTTTGAAAAAGTATTTTTTTTTTTTTTAAAATGACTGCGAGCTCATTTTCACAAATAGTGACTATAAAACTAGAATGGGATCCTAATTTCTAGTGACCTTTGTGGCCATCAAATAGTCTAGGTAAGTGCTTCTTTTCATTTTTTACTATTTTTTGTATTTATACTTGTTTTATGTATTTTGTAATTTAAGTATTTATATATTGTATAAATCATCTAGCCAAATAAAGAACAAATATATGAACCCTACACACAAAAATATGCAACATAAACTGAATTGAAACAAAATGTAAATCCTACATGGATAAATACAAACCCTACACTCAATTAGAACAAAAATATGAACCCTAGACACAAAAATATGTAGGATGTTATTAGAATATCAAATAATCTTATTAGAATTGAATAATAATACTAAGTAGGTGGTATTATCTACAATAATCACCAACAATTCAATGGTTATGTGCTTAAAGGAGGGAAAAGGGTCTAGTGCCATTTGGTAAGATTTTACAATAGAGATACAATTATATAAATTCTCCCTCCATCTCTCTATTTGTCTCTCTAATTCTCTTTATGTTTCTCTTTGTTTTGTTCAAAGAACACCAATACACTAAAAGGGGGATGAATCAATGTATGGAATTTTTTACCAAATTAAATTAGTAGACAAGAAATAAGATCACACATAACCATCACACACATAAGAAGATACTAGATATACATGGAAAGCCCAATGTGGAAAAAACCATGGCGAGAATAGCTCCTAGGATCTATAGTCATATTCCAGCCTCACAATAAAAGATATTACATATGTTTTGTAAGAACCAACTTATAGGTACATTGACACCCAAGACAATGTTTTAAGGCACCAACCTTAAGGTACATTGTACACCTAATTGAACACCAACTCAATCTTTTTGAGGTACCAACCTCTATAACATTACAAGTTCATATATGTTGATATTGGTTCTTCTTCAACCTAAAATGCATCTTTTCAAACCATTAATCTAGATTCTATTCCTTTGCACTAACCAAAGACATCTTCAACCCCTCTTTGGTCATTGGACTTGAAGATGTTTTGTTGGCAGCCCATTTGGGGGATGGGATTCTACACCCACGAGATTTGGGACAACATCAAAATATAGACATTGAATTTCTACCATTTATTCCTAACTGTGTAGATGTAGAATACTAGTATCATCATTTTCTAGCCAAGATAGGTTACAACTTCCTCAAGTGGCTATATCACTATGTGCTAGTGAAGGAATTTAAGAGGGTGACCATTTTATTGAGTTTGACAATAGCTAGGGCTTGCTTCTAAGGATTTTGATTATTATTTAAATAATTATAAATAATTATATGATTATATTATATTTAAATTATTAATTCTATTTAATTATATTATATAATAGATAATAAATAATAATTTATAAAGTATATTAGAATCATTTTATAATTAAAAAATACTTTTATATATGATTATATTATATTTAAATTATTAATCAATAATAGCTATTGTTTAAAATCTATTTAATTTATATTATGTAATTAATAATAAATAAATTTAATATTATTTTATAATTAAAAAAATAATATTTATTCTAGTTATTAATTAGTTTTATAAATAATGTATAGCTATAATAGAAAAAATAGATTAAATTAAACTTAAAATAGTTGTTGGATAGAAAATTAAAGCTAATGTTAATTCATTTTAGAATGTGATCATCAACACACAAAAGTCATTTGAATGTTCTGAGGTTGTATGACTATGGGCCTTAGGAGGACTTGGCCTCATATTGTATCAATATCTAAGAACATATAATCAAAATAGTATCTCCATAGTCATGAGGTTGTATGTGAAACTAAAAAAAGGAAAGTATGGGTATAAAGAAAATAATGACACACTATAATTTAATACTCCAAAAGGTGAGAAACAAGTACAAATAAGAGAAGTGAGAAAGAAGATACAAAAGATCAATTGCAAAAGACACAAACCAATAAATATTTTGTAAATTCATACATATTCAATGGAAAATGACACATCCTATGCAATTTTAAAGTAGCTTCCTCCCTTGGTACTCTCTCTACAAAATCCAACTTATCAATTAGTACATTTATTAATAACATGTCAAATATCAAAGTTATAAATATTTAATATTTTGATTCCTTATATGTCTTCTATCTTGAAAAGTACAAGGGGATAAGAGCACTAAAGGATAATGTATATTTGACTAAGAAAAAATGAGGTTATACATGTCAATTAAAAATAATTAAATATTTTGTCAAAACTATTACCATTGGTACAAATATTTATCAAAGGTATAGCCACCACACTAGGTAACCTATGTTAACATATTTATTGATGTGTCAATTAGGAATTAGTCCACATATATCTACATGGATACACTTATATACTTGCACAATATTTGAATGGCATACCTTTATCTCCCTATCTCTCTATCTCTCAACATATCCCTCTATCTATATTACTCTGTAACTATCTATTTATTTTGAACCTCTCCCCCCCTCTTTCTCTCTCTCACTCACTCTCTCTATCTCTCTCTCACTCCTTTCTACCTCTTTCCATCCATATTTTTCTCTATCTCCCTATCTCTCTATCTCTCTTCCTATCACATCTCTTTCCTTATCCCTCTCTATCTCTATGTCACATTCTTCTAACTATATATCTCCCTCTCCCTCTCTTATTTCTCTCCCTCTCTCCACCTCTTCTCTCTCTCCCTAGACTTCCTCTACCTATCTCTCTCCCTCTCTCCCCCTCTTCTCTCTCTCTCTCTCTCCATCATCTACCTATCTCTCTCCTTTTCTCTCCCTCCCTCTCTCTATCTCTTCCTCCCTATCCCCTATCTATCTCTCTATCTCTAGACCTCTCTCACTTTCTCTTCTAATATATCTTGATATCTCTATTTTTTGTCTCACTCTATCTTCATCTCTACCTTTCTCTTCCTCTCTCCCTTATATCAATTTGCCTCTTTATCTCCATCTCTCCATGTTTTCTTCTTCCATCTCTCCCTCTATCATTCTCCCTATATCTCTCCACCTCTATACACCCCCTCTCTCTATCTCTCTCTTTATTTTTTTATCTTTTTCTCTCCCCCTATCTTCCTCTCCCCCTCTATATCTCTATCTCTCTATCTCCCCCTCTCTCTCTTCCTCTATATATCTCCCTCTATATCTCTCTATATCTACTTCTCTCCATCTCTCTATCTATTTTTTCTCTTTTCCTCTCTCATTCTATCTTAATCTCTACCTCTATCTTCATCTCTCCCTATATCTCTATGCCTCTCTATCTCTATCTCTCCATTTTTCTTCCTCCATCTCTCCCTCTATCATTCTCTCCATCTCTCTACCTCTATATCTCCCCTCTCTCTATCTCCCTCTCTCTATATCGCTTCCTTTCTCTATCTTTATCTTTCTATCTCTTCCCTCTCTCTATATTTATATCTTCCATATCTATCTATCCCTCTCTCATATATCTATTTATCTTTATCTCTCCTTACCTCCATATCCATCTCCTTCTCCATCTCTATCTCTATCTCTATCTCCATACCCCCCCCTCTCTCTCTCTCTTCCCCTCATCTATCTCTCCAATTTTCTATTCTCATATCTCCCTCTATCTCTCTCCCTCTCTCCCTATTGCAAACATGACAAGAGCCTATTGGTAATGGATCTTGATTACCTTTCCAATTCAAAGGTTTCATTTCACTTGTGTTTAGATCTATATAAATGGGTGCATAGCTGATTTAAAACTATCACTTCTCCATTGATACAATTTTTGCACAAACATCACTTTCAAAATGGCCTACCAATTTATCTGATGTACTACATAAATGTATGCAAAAAATAGAGCAAAATTTTCCCTAATTAACCTTCCACACCTCTTTTACGTACCCATTGCACATCAAAGTGTGATTTCTTGTTTTAATCTATTTTAATGAATTTATTTTTTAATAATAATGAAATACATATAACATGTTTATGTAATATTTTAATTAATTAATTTAATTAAATATTAAAATCTATACTATAGTTTAAATATTCTACTATAATTATTTCAAGACTACAAGAATTAGGTAGCCCCCTATAAACTGCAATGTGTCTAGTAAAATTTTATCACGTAACTAGTGATGCTAATGTGACACCCTCTAGTACCATGGGGATGGGGTAGATTAGATGATGTAACCCCTTGCCTACAACAAGATGTTTTAGCCAATGGAGCTAGGCCCCCCATTTCAAAAATAAAATTTAAATTGTAAACCAAAGCATGCAAATTTCTATTATAATTTACTAAAAATTAATAAAATTTTAAATTAAATTAGACTACTAATTTAAATTTAATTATAATTAATTTTCCTGCATCTAATATTAGTTTAAAAAAAATAAATTATTTTATTTTTTATTTTTTCTTTAAAATCTATTTTTATTTATTTATCTAACTATTTTGAATAATTTGGATAATGTTAATATTTTTTAATTATTTTGATAATTTATATTTGAAAAATTATTTATTATTTCTATTAAGTTAATAAATATTGTATAATTAATTATTAGTTATAAATTTTTCAAAATAAGGAAGGGGTCATGACATGTGCATCTTCATTTCAACACCATGCATTGACCACTAATCTCAAAATTCACCAATGGCAATTATTAATGTCTAGTATAACCCACCTTTTACTTAAGTTTGTCATAAAATACCAATAACCTCAAATTGTCAAACATCTAGGTGTTGCATCCCTATAATTAAATATTTAATTTCAAAATAATTTTTAAAAGCTATTGTATATTTTGAGCCAATAGATAATTTATTTATTTTGACAAATTTATTTTGGGTTTTAGTTTATTATTGCTTATAAATAATTATTTCAAATTAAATAATATAGAAATACTTGTGAATCAATTCAAAATTCAAAAGAAAATCTTTCTCTTTACAAATGTTTAGATGATGCTTCCTTGGTCAAATCTAAGTTTATAAAGATCCCATCATAAAAAAATTTGGTTCATGATCAATAGTACAAATAAAAAATTAAATACAAAATACTAACGCTCCATAACACCACTAATAAAACTAGATAAAAACTTCATAGTAAACTTTCAAAATCAAATAAATTAAATTAAATTAAAATTAAATACAAAATACTAACCCTACATAACACCGCTAATAACATTATACAAAAACTCCCCCATAAACTTTCAAAATCAAATAAAAATAAATAAATAGAAAAGACTAGCCCTGCGTAACATCACTAATAAAATTAGACAAAAGCTACCCTAAAAATGATCAAAATAAAATAAAATAATTTGACAAATAAAATAAACAAAAATCAAATTAAATATAAAATACTAACTCTACATAACACCACTAATAAAATTAGACAAAAACTCCCCTATAAAATTTCAAAGACAAATAAAAATAACTAAAATTATTTAACCAATAAAATAAATAAAAATAACAAATCAAATACAAAATGCTAACCCTACATAACACTTAATATATTTATCAAAATCTCCCCCATTCATGGTGAATTGGAGTTAAATCCACAAAGGTGGTAAGAGCTACGACTTCTTGGGTATCGTTGGAGAATAGTTGGATCAAAATGAACCCAATTTGGGGCTAGGTGTATTTTTAGAGATGTCATTGATAAAGTGATTGCAAAGTGAGTTTAAGCAGAGATGCAGGCCATGTGGCTCGGTCTAGAGGAAGGATTAAAAAAAGGCATTAAAATAATCTTTGTTGAAGGTGACTCTCTAATCACAATTAATGTCCAAAGAACAAGAAATATTTGCAATTGGAAACTTAGGAGCATCCTAGAGAAATATCTTAGTCTTTTGGATGAATTCAAAGAATACAAGCTTGGTGATGTGTATAGGGAGGTTAATCAAGAGGTTGATGTGTTAGCAAATGATGTGATTGATGTGGCTTTAGCTAAGGAATCCAAGCGTCGATGGAGATGAATACAAGGGAAATGGATCTGTTTGGGCTCTCTCCTAGAGTTGCAAGATTGTCAATAACTACTTTTTTGTTATTAATATACATGGGTTCAATATATATATATATATATATATATATATATCAATTATATAGTCTCAAAATAAGAAAGGGGTCATAACACATGCATCTTAATTTTAATACTATGCATTGACCACTAATCTCAAACTTGTCTAATGACAACTATGAATGTCTAGTCTAGCCCACCTTTTATTTAAGTTTGTCGTAAAATGCTAGTAATCTCAAAATTGTCAATCATCTAGGTGTTGCATCCCTATAATTATAATATTTAATTTCAAAATAATTTTTAAAACCTATTGTATCTTTTGAGCTAATATATTTTATGTATTTTGAAAAAGTTATTTTGGGTTTTAGTTTACTATTACTTATAAATAATTATTTCAAATTAAATTTGATTATCATAATTTATTTAATAATATTTTTTTATAATTGTACTTAACAAACATTTGTTTAACAATCAAATTGAATATCAATTATATTAGTGGTGATTAATTTGACTAGAAACATTATATCTTGGTCACTGCCAATGAAAAAAATAAAAACAATACAAAATAACTTATGAATCAATTCACAATTCAAAAAAAAATTCTTTCCCTTTACAAATGTTAGGTGATGCTTCCTTGGTCAAATCTAAATTTATAGAGATCCCACCATGCAAGTTTTGGTCCATGATCAATAATGCACTCACAACATAAAATCACTAATAAAATTAGACAAAAACTCCCTTATAAACTTTCAAAATCAAATAAAAACAAATAAAACTACTTAACAAATAAAATAAATAAAAACTACAAATTAATACAAAATACTAACCCTACATAACACTGAATAAATATTAAAAAATTATATTTTAACATAAAAAATTATTTTCCCAATGCAACTCGAACCATTCAACAACGTATCTCCCTTTTTGCTTTAAATATTTTTGAGTAGGTAGTAGTATCCTTCAAGAGCCCCCATTTTATATCTTATGGTCATATGCACGCCCTTTTTTCACGGCGACATTTGCGCACACATCACTTTCATATGAATTCTATGTATTATTTTATTTGAATATTATATTTGTTAAAGGCTATAGAGTCAATAGTAATTTTATTTTTTATTTTTATTCAAAATGATAAATATTTATTTTACTTTTATTGGTTAAGATCACTTTCATGACTATTCAACATAAACTCATACAATGTATGTACACTCAAACATCAGAATCTTCATTATTAAAATAAACAATAACACTTTCACACAACTCTATTTAAATATTAGATTCTTCATCGTATATTCATATATATATGGGATTAGAGTTCATAGATCTCACACAGTTTCTGAGATGGCAAGCATAGTAGACCATTACGTTCAGAATCTCACTCAAGTGCCTCAAGAGTTTCTTGTTCCACCCAAAGGCAGGCCCTTGGTTGAAGATGGAGGGTTTGAGGAGCTGCCCTTGGTTGACATGAGCGAGCCGCCTGAGCTACTAAAGCAGAAAATCTCTGCTGCATGTCAAGAATGGGGATTCTTCCAGGTGATATACATAATCAACATCAATTCGGTTTACTCGACAAATTTATAAGTAATAATTGCTTAGTTTAACACTCATGTGTGATCTGTTACAGGTGGTGAATCATGGTATTCCTCTAGATGTGGTGGAGAATGCAAGGAAAGCAGCAAGAGGCTTCTTTGAGCTTCCGGTTGAAGAAAAAATGAAATGGGCTCGAGAAGAAGGGAAAACAGATCAGATTGCTGGTTATGGACGTACAGAGGGCTTCAGAGGCCGTCATACCGACTGGATGGATTCTCTCTATGCCTTTCTTGCTCCTGATTCTCTGAAAGCTCCCCATCTCTGGCCCTCAACACCCACAGACTACAGGTTAGGAAAAAGCTCAAACTAACAATTCGTGATGTTATTGAAGACCTTAGATTTTCACAGTTCCTTAGCATATTGCTTTACATTGCTACTTTGGTCTTTTGGTTTTTATTTGCAGAGAAACAATAGAAGAGCTTGGGAAGGAATCTAACAAGCTTATGACCCATTTGCTGAGTATAATATCGGAAGATTTGGGGATGCCCAGTGAGGGTCTGGGCAAGGAATTTGCGGGTTATAATCTTTTCTACAGGACGAATTATTATCCGCCATGCCCACATCCAGATAAAGTGCTGGGCACGCATGCACACACAGACCACGGTGCAATTACTATACTTGTTCAAGACAATGTCTGCGATGGCTTACAAGTCGAGAAAAAAAGTGGGGGTTGGATTTCTGTTGCTCCTGTTCCCGGCGCTCTTGTTATCAATCTTGGCGAGTCTCTTGTGGTGAGTGTGACTTCAAAATATTCTTCAAATGCTCTGAGTTAACTGTAATGTCTGTGAATTTCAACTGATGGTTAAATACATTTGTGATGGTGCAGAAACTGTGTGGAGGTAAGTACAGAATTGCTCTGCACAGAGGCGTGGTGACAAACAAAACTACAGCCATGACACTTGTGCTTCACTTGGATCCTCCGCTCACTCTTCCAACTCATTAAACCTACTTCCAACTATGTCCCACACCATCTTGCAATAAAATACCGCTAGATAAATGCAAGGAGTTTTCGTTAACTCCAATAATCTATATATTTTCTGTAGGCTTGTTTGAATATAAAGAATTAGCAGTTGAAAATTGTGTGATTTAGTAGTAGAACCATTTGGTTTGTTCCAACATGGATCATCAGAGTTTTATACTCTGGTCTATGTTTTATATGCGAGAGTTATATTATCAGTTTATAAAAACTTATTGCTTCAAGATGCTTCTATGGCGGCTACAAAATTTTAATGAAACATATAAAATAAGTCAAGAAAATCAGACGCTAAATCATTTTATTATACTTCACAAAATTTGGATTGTTGTTCCATGAAGAGTGAAGCCAGTATAAGAAAGATATTAAGGTTTTATTATAGACGATCCTCTGTAAGTTGGGAATTTATTTTAAAACTGGTTAATCAGAAGAGGGTCAATTGCATGCACAATAGAAGTGTGAAATTTTATTGTAAAGCATGGAGTATTGAAAAAAATGTTATTTTCATGCACAATAGAAGTGTGAAATTTTATTGTAAAGCATGGAGTATTGAAAAAAATGTTATTTTCAATTATATTTAGGATTTAGTTAATCTTATTTTACATCTCTTATAGATGTTGATAAATTTTCTTTGTTTCTTAAAAATATTAAAAAGGATTCATTTTGATTAAATTTTGTTGTTCTTTCTAAATGATTGTTCATATCGAATCATATAAAAAGTAAAGATGAAAAATTTGGAAAACTAAAAAAAATTCATGATAAACATCCATTGCACAATTAAATTAATTTGTTGATTCAACTTTTGAACATCAAATTAAAAGAAAAGGATATGTTTTATTTTATATTTCTAGATTAAAAATGTTCAAAAAAATTATTGTGATAAAGGGGGGAAATTGATGATGGCATGTTGGTCTTAATTGTGCTAAATGCTTTCAATTCCACTTACACTAATTTTTTGAGATGTTATAGCTAATAGAAAAACTAAAGCAACCTAATTTTGATATTGTCTTTGAACTTTTTATATAGTATGAATGTCAACTTGCAAAGAAAAGAAAAATATAATTGGAAGAGCTTATGTTGCCACTTCCAAAAGGAAAAAAACTTCTATATTATCAAAACAAAAGATTTTTTGTCATCACAATTACCTAGATGATACTATAGTTTCTTCTTTGTTCTAGATAGTATAATTAAAACAACAAATCCCAAAATAAAAGATATGTGTGGTGTATTTTATGTAAAGTAAATGGCCATTATGCATATGATTATTTTTGAGAGAAGAAATAAAACAAAAAAATATTGTGTATTATGTTGCTTCTTCTTATGAAGAGGAAACTTGTCTTGTTGAAGATGGTCATGCAAAGGAACCATAAGAGGATGTAGGAGGATTATTGTCTCTAGTTAGCTATTGGTGGTTTAGAGATGGTGGGAGTAGTTGCATTTCCTATTTTTAATATAGTTTTGTTTCCTATTTTAATTTGGTCTATTATGTTTAATTTTAGTTTTCTCTTTTCTTGAGCTTTGATGAATAGAAATGGTTTGATGAAGTTATGGTGTTTTATCTCCCACCTCTTAAGTAATGGGGGAGGGTGGGTTTTTCATTATTTGCTAGCAAGTGGTTTTACCTTTAATAGTATCCTAAAAGTGTGGCTACTTGATGTGTTTGTGGTTAGGCAATCAAGGATTAATTGGGGATTCACCTAAGAGTTCCATATATAAGGAATCAACAAGAAAATGGTAATTGTAGTTGGGTAATAATAAATCTATCTCATATTCCATGTGGTACAAATATTCAAATGCATGCTAATAGATTAATTTTAGTAGGATCATGTCAAGAAGAGGCAATGATTTTCAAATTATGGGAGGTGGTGGCATAGATTATTAGATGTATAGGACTTATAGATATTTCTCACAAGGGAATGTAAAGTAAATGATCATGACTGATGTTAAAAAAATAGATTATATTACTAAAATGGTATAACATTTATCTCTATTTTTTGAGTCATCTCTCCATTTTATGTGAAATATATTTCAATCCGTTATATGCTTCCAATTGTTTGACCAAAAATATAGCTTTCTTATTCTAGGATTAATTTATTTAAATCATTAGGTTCAAACTTTAGTCTAGTGGTTCTCATCCTTATAGAATGAAAACAACATACATTCTACTATTTTCCACACTAAGCAATAGGACTTGACTAATCTCACTCCTACTACAAAATTTGAAAATTTTAGTTCTCCTATATTATACTATCAGGAGGATCATATATCAAAGCCCATCCAATCATAGATTTAAAAAATTACACCATAAAAATAGGGAAACAAAGTTGAATTAGTGGAGATAAATTGGAGTAAACTTCTATTCCCTCCAACACATTCTTTTTAATATCAATGATAATTTGATCTAAACATTAGGAGGGTGCATATAGGTGTCAACCTAGGTTAATCAACATTAGGAGACAAAATATTGAGTTTATAGTGTGACATGGTGAGTCAAACTGATAAAATCTCAAGATAATTTATTTTTTTCACCTTTACATAGAGGGGGATTTATTAGGTTTAAATGACCAAATTGTCACACACACACACACACACACATGTTAGTTTGATGTATGTACATGTTAAAAATTTAATGTGGTTGATTGGTTTTTAGTTAGTTATTTTATGTGCATTTGATAGTAACCCAAGTCATTGGCAAGAGATGGCTTTATAAGATCCCATGTTTTCTAATGTAAAATTAATGCCATGAATTTGATATTTTTAATTCTTATTCTAATATTCTTCATGAAAATTGATCTTTTCCAGATGTGTAGTTTATTACTATATATATAACATGCCAAAAAATATATTATAATGGTCATCTTTAACATTTGATAAAAATATGTATCCTCAAGTTTCAAACAATTGTATATTTTTTCCTTGAAGCACTTGATACTTGTATTGAAGTATAGTTAGATGCCTCCTTCCACACCAATAGAAGCATGAGGTAGTGCCTTATGCTATAAGTACCTACAAACCAGGTCACTTAAAATTGTGAAGAATAAAATATTTCCACTCCCACTTCTACTCTTTGTAATGTGACACACATGTAGCTTCTTTCATTATTAGAAGATAATATTAGATAATAGTTTCTCCCAAGATCATATGATGTTCAAATAGACCTAGATTTGTAAAAGTTTTATTAAATAATTAGAAAAATATAAGAAATTATTCAACAAGTCAAATTGGAACATGTTTCTCGATTAAATACAAAAATGTGAAGCATGATTTCTATGTTTTTTTAATTCTTTCTCTCTACATTTTAGTTTAGTGAATCCTACCACTTGGGTTTCTATAGTTTTTAAATTTTTTTAAATTTTTTTATGAGCAAGTGTTCATATTTACATTTGGTATTTTTAAAATTTTACTAAATGTGCAATACCCACAAAAATAACCTAAATGACAACCTAGAAAATATACTCTTTTTGAAAAGTGAGATACATCTTGTATTTGGATTGGTAAAATTTTCTTAATGTCACTTAATATCTATAAGGTTTGCACCTATAATTTTTTTTACATTTTTTTAAAGTAAAAGGCTAATAGCCTATATATATTAATATCATATGTATAAATATTTTTTACAATATAATGTTTGCACTTCAAAGCTGATCAAATCTTGATCATCTTCTATTTTCACTACATCCTATACATATGCATAAAAACTTAACCAACAGCCTTATGATGCATAGAAGATGACATAATTGTTGCCCCACATTTACTACAAAATATGCCACATTCTGCAACGCGCCATCCATTACATGTTATTACCCTTTTTGCACTGTCCATTCCACTATATCTTCTAACCTCCATTTTCTTTGATCATTCATAACATGTGTTCGCCATCCCAACTTGAAGATACTGCCGCCAGTATATGATCATCTAGAACCCATGGCTTACCGAAAAGCCTTCGTTTACCAAAAAATCTTTGCTTGACATTATAATAATATTGAAGTATAGATTCATATTTGGGATCTTCAACTTATCATTATTAAACAATAATGAAAACTTCTAACCAAAAAAAAACTAACTAGTAGTTAAATTTGGTTTACCTTCCGTTTCAATCTAACATTTCACCCACACAATTATATTCTAAAATTGACATAATAAGGCAATGTCCATCCAGTTATTAAGAAATTCATTTTGTACAGTATAAATTTTTTTTCTTGTGATAAATTCATTATTTTCTTAACATAATAAGTTGATTAATCTATAAAATAGGAAATATATTCCACACTAGAGTCACCAATTTATGGAAAAGTGATATTTAAAAATAAAGAACAATAAATTTAACTAAATTTATTTAATTAGAATTAACATGTAGTAAGAAAACAGAAAGAAGAGACAATACAAACAAATAGAGTTTACATGAAGAAACCCTTTTGGATGAAAACTACATCAAAAGTTTAAGAAACCTCACTAATTACTCCAAATTGACTTGTTACAATCAATCACTATCATAGAATTTTTAATTTGTAATCACTCTTATATGACCAATTACAAATTAGCTCTATAAAATATTAATAATAAAATGAGCTAAATGATGCCTTAATTTAGTGTTGTAATATGTATTTTACATATTCACATTAAATTTAGGGCCTTGTTAATTAAAATGGACTTAATTGTGCCTTAATGTGGTGTTGTAAAGTGTATTTATTTACATTTTCACACTCACCTAGGGATTTATTAACTAATTGAGATTAATTTGTCTTAATTGACCCCTTTAATTCAAATCCAAGCCTAATTAATTACAATTTCCGAAGAGGAAAACCCGACATTCATTAATGCCATAACATAAGACATCATTGGAGAATGTGTGTCCTAAGTAAGTGACCTAGGACCTATTCTCCCAAGGGTGAATGGGTCCTCACTTAGACCTAGGACCTAAATTTGAATTATTTTTTGATGGTATTTTAATGATTTCAAATCTATATTTTAATGTCAGCTCATGATATTTGAAATAAGGATAAATTACTCTAAATACAAGGTTATTTTATCAAATCAACTAGAATATTTCAATTAGATTTTTGAGAGATCAATTACAAGAGCCAAGATTATTTTTAAGAGCATTCAATAGAGAATTTATTCATCATTTGTTGCAGCATTCAAGATCCAAGCATTATGCCAAAGTCATGTGGAGTCATGCATGTTTTTGGAGCTAATATGTTGATGTATAGGTTTCATGATTCAATCAACATTCAAAGTATCATTTCAAGCAAAGATTCAAAGTCAAGATCTACATCCATTGAAGCAATTTCATGCAAGTTGCAAAATCTACATTTCAAGGTTTATGCAAGGGTTTGTTGAGTGGTAACATAGCTTGGTTCATTCTTCATTCCCTCTTTCATGTTTTTATTCATGGGTGAAAGCACAAAGTTGAGTCCACTTAAGGTGGAAGTTTTAGCCTTTGAAAAAACCCAAAATTAGACAAAACAAAAAGAGATCCTATTATTTAACAAACAAGATCCCATTTTGATTTGGGGCCTTGAGCCAAAAATGGGATCCTATTTTAAAAAAAATGAGATCCCACTCTAAAACATGATCTTGTTTTTTAAAAATCGGGATATTGTTTCATAAAAAAGATTTTTTGATGCTTTTTTGAAATGAGATCCTGTTTTTGAAAACTTTCCTTTTTTGGAAACTTTTCAAAACGGGATCCCATTTTGAAAAATTTCCATTTTTGGCAATATTTTAATGCTTTTATGAAACGGGGTCCCATTTTGAAAACTTTTCATTGTTGGAAACTTTTCAAAATGAGATCTCATTTAAAATTTGAATTATTGGTCAAGTTTTTGCCTTTTTTTTGGTTTGAGAAAAGGCTTGGGGACCCGAACCTAAGCTTTAGACTTGGTTTAACCTACAACTTGAAGGTCATGTCAATGCCACAAGAAAATAGTGACTTTGGACATATTTCTGAAGACCTTTTTTGCAAGTTTTTTTGAAGAAATTAAAACCCATTATAGATGAGACAGTGTAGATTCCAAATATATATATATATTTTAAAATTGGATTTTTTTTTTCTATTTTTTAATTAATTTTTGATGAAACTGGTCCATAAACTTGAAATATTAGGGTTTGTTAGTAGTTTAATAACCTTTTATTAAAATAACTTTTGTAAAATGAATTGAATGAAAATGTACTTCAGACAATTCTTTTCAATTTGAAAAAAAATAAAAAAATGATAAGTTTGGGTCATATTATGCATGACATACACAATGATTTTTCTAAACAACAAATTTGGCCAATAAAAAATTAACAAAAAAAATCAATAAAAAATTACAAAAAATATCAAAAACGTGCTTTAGTGAGTTACAAATATTTTCCCAAAAGGATTTAGAAAAATACAATTATTTAGGTCAAATATGGATGATGTACACATGCATGGTATGGTAAAAAGAAATGCTTGTAAACAGTGGTTTTTAGAAACACCTATTGAAAATCAATTTGTATCATCTGGGTATTGAAATAAATTACATATTTGGAAACTAGACTCCGACTACTACATTTTTTGACTAGTGATTTTTTTAAGATTCCATCTCTAAGTACTTCAAATTTTAAGGTCTAATGTGACAAATTTTGAAATTAGGGAAAACACTTCCACTTTTTGGCCAAAAAGTGGACTCAACTTCTTGCACACACCCTCATTTCAAGGTTTGATTACCAAAATGGGGTTTAACCAGGGAAAACCCTTATTCACCAAAAAAAACATTATTCTCCTCTCTTTGTGTGTTGTAGATTTGCAGGTTGAAGAAAGTTTGAAGATCTCAAAAGTACAAAATTGTAAAGTTGTCAAAGTTGTCACCTTTATTGCCATTTCATGGAAACTCAGATACTGGATTTATTTCTGACTACCAAATAGTGAAAATCGGGAATTTGGAAGTTCAAACACAGGAGTAGAGAACCCATAAGAAAATTTTGGAGAGCCCTACCCAAGACCCATTTTCCATAGGGAAAATGAGTCCTCAAACAACTTTTGAGAACACCTTTTTGTGAGAGGTACACAACATTTATCCCTTCTAGATTAGCTAGAAGCTTTTTAGGTTCCATTAGTTTTATGCTTAATCTACTAAATCTAATTTATAGACCGCATTTTGGAGTTGATTTTCTATTTCTAATCTTTCTCGCCAAAGTGTTGTTTGGCCTAGACCCCCATCCTTGCAAAAAAGGGAAAATGCAAGATTCCTCAAAGAATTCACTCACTTAAGGGTTGAAAGTGGATTTTGACTTGAGGGATCTCATTTCCTAAATGAAATAGAAGAATAGGTAGGTTCATTCACCCCATTTTGACCTTTCTATTTATGGTAAGTTGGTGTAATACTCCAAATTTAGTATGTGTTTGAACCCCTACCCCATTTTTCTATGTTTCAAATGATATTTAAAAAATCACATCTTTCTAATAATAACTCGAGTTTGAAATCATATTCAACCTTTGAACCCATTTATCTACTATTTTTTCCTTGTAATAAAGCTACATATAATAAGGCAATCACTATCCAAAATTAATATCAGAGAGTACAAAAATTATATCTATTCTTAGAGATCATTTAGTTACAAGTAAACACAATCATCTATTATCTGTTGAAATTTTAAGTTAGAAAAAATGACATCGCATAATTAATCACCATCATATTTAAATTGTAAATTTTATAAGACAAGACAAACTTATTTAATATATCTTCAATATTAATTTTATAATTTAACTTTATTTACCAAACCAACATTCTTATTAGTATTTATCTTTCTACATTGGTTATTCAGTTACTCAATAAATAATAGAATTTCATATATTTCAATATAATGTCAAGATTCCTAACTCATGAGTAATTCATAGGTCTCCAAATGACTCATTTAACCATGTAAAATTATGTGGACAATGATTTTGGCACCCTAATGCTCTCTAACACTTCTAGGGGTTTTTACCTAAAAAGGAGAGAGATGGGCCAAAATGGGAAATGTCTACACTCAAGATTTATTTAAATGATATGTATTATTCCTAATTATGATGTTCAATGCAAAAGAATGAAGAGAAAATATGATTATTAATGTAAAACCTAAGAAATATGAAGTGCTGAAAACACAATGTTGTATGTAAACATGTGGAAAATGACCTAAAATTGCAAGTAAATGGTGAAATAACTAAACAAAACTAAAGAGGTGCACCTGGTGGCTGAAAAATGATGGCATGAAGGTCTGGAATCCTTACGAAACTGCTACAAAAGTCAACTAGGACATTTATGCCAGGTTGGGTGACTTAGTCCTAGTTTCGAGAAAACTGCTTAGAAACCCGTTTTGGCCAAATGGGTGTCCAAATATACAAAAATATCCAAAAAATAGGTTCAGTGGGACTAAGCTTCCAGTAGTGAAGACTTAGTCCACTTCTAAATTTCTAAAAATTCGAAAGTGGACAGAAGCCCTCAGTCTGCAATTTGATTCCCTATAGGTGTCCACTTCTGAAACTCTAATTTTTTGGGCCTGAATGTAACATCCCCATGTTTGCTGATTCATTAGATACTCTTGATATTCTTTGATATTGTGGATACTCTGTGATACTCTATGTGGTGGATTGATATTTGATCATGTGTGGTTTCTTAGTTACTTGTTTACTGCTCTTTACCTTATGTGTGACATTTGATTGATGAATTGATTCGTTATGCGATGGTGTTCCTTAAATTTATATGCGATGATGTATTTCCATGATATTATGTTTATGATGACATGTTTAGTGTATCTTGGTGAAAGGACGGAGTAGTACCACTCGCTCGCGAGCGCCCTGCTACCCCGCTATTACCTTTCATGATGTGTTTTTAGTGGAGATTACATGTTACTTGACATTTATCTATTTGTAGAAATTGTAGGATTAAAAAGTCTCGATTCCACCTGCTTCGGTAGGACAGGGCGAGCACAAAATGAACCCAATGGGTACGACGTTGTTAAAAAGGAGTTGTTACGGAAGAGTTCCTATCCCAAGTTCATCTTTTCATTAGGAGGTAGTTGAGTCATGCTTAGACCCGGTCTTGTCTTGGTATTTTGATTTTTGAGTTAAATGATTTATTTAATTTATTTATGGTTTGGTGATATTTAATTTATTTATTTTGTATTTATAAGATTAATTAAAGTTATTTTATTAATTATGATCTAGTAAGTATTGAATTTTAATTATATTTAATTAAAAGTTATTTATTTACTAAAAGCTTGTTTTAATTAAATTTTAGAAATAAGTGGTGGTGATTAGAAATTATTGTTTAAAAAGTAATAAAATGAGAAAAGCTGGAGATATTCTTGTGGGGGTTATTCTAAGAATAAATTAATTAATTCTAAATCTTTTTTGGGGGAAGAGTGGGCGTGAAGAGGAAGAGGAAGAGGCAGGGGGCTGTAAAAAGGGGGTATGCAAGAAGATTAGAAAGGCGGGTCTCCGATTTTGATTTGGAAAAAGAAGCTGCAGAAGAGGATCAGCGTTGAAAAGAGGAGGAAAGCATCTGTGTTGGGATTCTTCTACAAACAAAGGACACCAGGTTCCTTTCAAAATTCTGTTCTATTTGTTTATGCTTCTATTTTTTTTTAATATACACTTGGCTGTACTGTTTGATGAGTTTAAATCTCTGTGTGTGTTTGAATTCTATGATTGAAATTA
The DNA here is from genome assembly GCA_007258455.2 of Sequoia sempervirens. NCBI lineage: Eukaryota > Viridiplantae > Streptophyta > Pinopsida > Cupressales > Cupressaceae > Sequoia > Sequoia sempervirens. The sequence continues at coordinate 45,649 of VDFB02108331.1, forward strand.
TGTCTGTATAAACCTTGCAAATTTTCCTATAAAGAAACCTTAGGGAAGACATTGTCTAAATTTCTTCAATACAATTTATTTGTAAAAATTGTTGCTGACAAGAAATTGTTAAAACATTATTGATTTGGTTTCAACCCAGATCTTGAATTTCATTTGTTCGAAGCAAAATTACTGAGATCCAAGATTTAATATGGGTATTTCTATTTATTTTTATAAATACGGATTCAAAGGTTAGATATATATATATAGATATAATTCTTTCTAATTTATTGGAAAGTATTTTAAAATTCGTGAGGCTGGGTAGTTTTTTTTTAAAACAGATGAGGGTTTATTTTTGGTACCCTGTGTACGAATGGCTGGGTTTCAAATCTGTGAGTTTTCCTTTTTTATTTTTTATTTTATGAAATTCATTTTATATTAAAATAAATATATATATATATATATATATAGATATTGGGTTTTCGTCCTAGATTCGATTCTTTTGTGTTTGATGAAAGATAATTTATTTGTTTTGGAATTCATGAAATTTAATATTGTTTGAACCTTGGCAATGCTTTTGGATTATCGCACCTGTACTCCAATACAACATATAGTATAGTTGATAAACTGTATTTCCTTACTTCGTATTGAAATTTACGAGTCACCAATTCATACATAAATTCGTATATCATAAAAAATAATTCGTAATACTTATTGAAATCTGTGTGAGGCCATTCTTTTCACGCCCCTATGCTTTTGCATTGTCTTTTATTCCCTATGGGTATGAGAAGGGTGTGGTCGGCGGCGGCCATACCACCCCCGACCCCAATTTTCTGCTGGTGTGCGTAGTCCTTTTATTTTCCCTTTTTGGATGGCATGCCTATGTACCGTGGTCGCCCGTCCATTCGTTTTCCCATATTGTGTTCGCTGTACAATGTGTTTGATATTAATTCTTTCACTCATTTTATATTCATAGGTTTTTGTTTGCATTCGATGATTTTTGAAAGTTATTTTTTTATTTCCGCGTCCCACAATTATTGGCACCTTTATAAATTCACCCATTTCAAAAAAAATAAATGAATACGGCTTTGTTAAGTTATCACGGTTTCTGCATTCAAGTATTGTGTTCGGTTAATATTATTTCAAATTCATTTTTTTATGTTTGATTCGGGGTTCGCCTTATGTTTTTGGTTATTAGATTTTGGGTTGGATTTTATGTATTTAAATGGGTATATATATAACAATATATATATATATACATAGGTTAATATTAATATTAATATTATTATTAATGTTAATATTAATATATATATATATATTTATTGTAATATTTCAATAGGTTAGTTATTAATTAATTTGTTAATATGATAGAAAGAGAGTTTACGTTTATTTATATTATTTAAAAGATTCGTTGAATGTGGTGTTTTAAGAAAACAAGTGTAATGGTGAAAAGTAGAGATAAATTAGATGTTATTAATTAAATGGAGTTTTTGTGTTACTGAATTACATTCTAATGAGAATTTTTCCATGCTTTGAGATGTGTCTTATGGTATTATTTGTTAATGATTCTTTTGAGTTATATCATTTCATGTATTATGGATTTTCTTTTGTTTGGGGGTTTATGTCCTGCAAGGGAACCCTAGAGTTTAACAATCCTGTTTAGGAACCTAAGTGATTCCAGAGGTGGGGTAATGTGGGTACTCTTGATTTCAATTTGAATTTGGATTTGTGATGCTTATGGATTGGCTATTCATTTGGATTGTACCAGACTGTGGATGTGTTTTCTTGTGGTTTGGTGGGATGGTCATGCCTCACTTTTGATTGTCATTTGATCCAATTCTTTATGTGGTACAATCCTTGATGTTATTGTTTTATGGTTGAATGTTTAGAGGGAGTGGCTCTAATTGGGAGGTCGGTGCACAAAGGGGCACCAGTATAGCCCTCGTTAGAGTGAATTTAATAAGTGATAATTTAATTAATTAACTAGGGGGTGGGTAGTAACACACTAAAAAGATAATTGTTGCCTCATTCGCCTTTTAGTGCTATCACATACTAAAAGGGATTGAGAAGGCCGTGGTTGGCAAGATCGTTGCCTTGTCTTCACGGAAGGTAACGGTTCCACATGAGCAACCCTATGGGGCGGTTCCTTGAGATAGGTAGCCTGGCAAACCATAGATGGAGGCGGTTCCTAGAACTTGGTTGCCTGGATAATCCATTAGTAGATGGAGGTGGTACCTTGCAATAGGTAGCCTGGAAAATCCATGTTAAGCCATGCGATGAAACTCTCCTCTAACATTCTTAATTATGTTGTCTTTTGGAAATCCTCTAGAATTGGTCATTGTCTTGTATTGATGATTTTTGGTTGTTTGAATTTGAGTGGTCTCATGTGTTGTATGATTTTCATTAGCTGGTTGTGAGCCTTTGTCTGGATGTTCTTGGTTGGGAACCCTTCCTTAGCGACTCCTAGCACGGGGGTGGTTGGGTGGATCGTGCTTCGCACCTCGTTGGGATTCTCTCTTTTATGCAAGTTCATCTTTCAGTGCTGAGTTACAGTAGCAGTTGATACTTTGTTCGCGGGTTCCAGATTTATGTACTTATGTTATTCTTATACTGATGTATCACTCCCACCTAGTTGGGAAGTTTTGTAAATCATTGCACATGGTGCTATTATGATGTAATCTCATGTTGATGCATTGTACTTTTATTTGTAAATTTGGTTATGAGAAGAATTTATAATGATGTTATAACTTTGGATATTATTCTATCTTATGTCTCTATTGTTGTTATTGATGTAATTATATCTATGGATGTTTTAATGTATGGTTCATGTAATGGTTAGTTAAATGTTCATGCTGTTAAGGGTTAGTTCTTAAGTAATGTCCTCGTGTACCTCAAAGGATTAAGTCATGCAAATTGAATTTTTTTTACATTGTGTTAATTAATGTTCACTCCTTTGTTCCTTTTAAAAAAAATAATTTTTTTTGCATTTTACTTAATTCCTTTGGGGTTGCGTGGCGGGCGTTACTTTGAAAGTGACTTTTAGTTGATATTTTGGATTTTCAAGCAAGAATAGGTTTTCAAAAAGTCTTCCACCTAGTCATCAATGAGCTTCAAACCCTCAAAGTGTCTAAATATGCAAACACAATGAAAGAGAAAGAAATGGTGAATGTTAGGGCATGGGGGTTTTCCTTGGTCAAACCCCTTTTTAGGTAATTAAACCAAATGAAGAAAGAATGTAATGAAGCATTAAACAATGGATTTAATAACTTTCCACGGTGTTTTATCTTGAATTTCTATAGCAAAACATGAATAATTTTCCCTTGAATGTCTTAGGAAGCTATCTGGATGACTTGCGATCATAAAACCTTAGCTTGCTTGACTTGAGAACATGATGAATGGTGAATGAATGATGTTGAGTTATGAATTAAGATGAGTTAGGTCAAATGAGAGGGAAAACCCTATATTTATACACAATGATGCCCTAATTCCCAAAAATACCTCATCACAAGCTAACCTTAGGTCTTAAGGAATAAAAACCTGAAAGAATTTTAAATTAATTTTGATTTTTGAGCCACATGGGACTAAGTCACCCAAGGTGGCGACTTAGTCCACCTGGGAGATTTTGAGTGTATGTCAAAGATTAAGATGTATTAAATATTGTTTATCGGGTTCTTCTTCAACAAGACACGTAATTAAGGCCTGTTAGTACATAAAGGGGCCATTTAAAGCATAAGAATGGTGTAAATATTGATGACAAGCCTAGGAGAGTGTGAAATTTGGTTACAAGACTTTACAACACTTTGAAATAGGTCTTGGTAAGGTTATTTAGGTGAATTATAACATTATGGTCCTAGAAAAGTGTGAAGACATGTTACAAAACTCTTGCAAGACATCAATAAATGCATTTTATTCTATTTGAAAGGGCCCAAGACCTAATATGGATGTGTAAATCACATCACAACACTAAATAAAAGCCTCATTAAGTCCAATTTATCATCAATTATTCCCATATCGAGCAAAGTATACACTTTTTGGCGACACAAATTCAATCTATTTTTTTTGAAGATATTATCAATTCTAAAGTAGTTTCTAAGTTATTTTGGGTTAAAATAGTGACCTTTATTTTATTAGCTCTTGTTAATTATATAAAAATTAATGGATAATTAGTGTATGATAGAGGCAATCACATCAAGCTTCTCTCACCTAAATTTAGATTTCATTCCTTAATTCTCCTATTATGTTCTATAAGAAATACAGAAAAATAATGAAAACATATTATGAATCATTTATGATGAGTCTAGGATCTAGTTATAATCACTTTTCTCAATTTATTAATTTTGATCCTTTTCTTAATTCCAACTAACAGAGACATAAATACTCACACATTCTCAAGTACATGCATAAATTAGGATTTTTTTAGTCTCTTTCTTATACACAAATAATCTATTCTCATTCAAACTATTCTTAAGGAAAGACTTGTAACTGTTATCTAATCATCTAGTCATCTTGATTGTTAAGTGCACGAAGTTGAGTCCACTTTTTGTGGAAGCGACATGATAAAAAAAAGCTAATAAGAATGCATATACATATAAAAAAATACATACTCATTTAAGAATTATTTTCTTTTCATCAACTATTTTTTTAACTTTTCTACATAGATACACCATTTTAGAAAACCCTTGAATCACCAGTAATGAATTTCCTTTAATAGATTTTGTATATTTTACCTCCTTAGCCAAGGAGATCCCTTCAATGATTAACAACCATTTAGATTTGAATTATTAGTATTATTTTTCAAGAAGAAAGTACTAAGTTTCACAAACACTTTATCATCATGAATCATAACCCTTTCCTTAATAAATCCTAGATCCCTTTTAGAAGCTCCATCAAAGTTATTTTTCAAAAAATCATGAGGAGGATTGTTCTAATGATCCTTTTCCTTATAATTTATGTGTCAATTACTATGTTAATAAAAAATAACAATTTTAATTAATAATAGTTAAATGAAACAGTTTTAAAAAAATAAGTCACATAAAAAATAAAAAATCATGTGATACTATCAAACCTAGAAATTGATGGTTTATAACATGTTCTTTTTCTAAATTTTAGTTGAATTTTACAATCTAAATTAAAAAGAGGCCATAAAATGTGTAAAGGTAATACCTTTTGAAAACTATATATTTTACAAACATTAATTTTAATAAACCATAAATATTTATGGTAGATTGGTTGGTTTTTATCGTAATAATAGTTATTTACATTTTAGAAGGAATACAAATTTACAACTATCAATTTTTGAAAAATAATTGTGTATCTTAAATTCATAAATTATATTTAAAAAACATAATTTACTATATAGTTATTGATTTAAAAAAATGATTTTAATTTCTTATGAACCACTATTCATGAAATATAATTAAATGAAATTTGATTAAAAAACTATATATTTAAATTGTCATAAAACATCATATATTTCAAGCCTATCATCTTTGATAAAATAAAACCAAAATCCAATAAACTTATATAAATACTTATTTTCATTCTAACATAAAGGCATTATTCTTACAATCCATATATATGTTGATGAATAATGTGTATATCATTATTTATAAAATAATATGTAACATTTGTAGTTTTTGAATTTGACTATGCAATTCTTTTTTTTTATATCAAAATTTTAGATCATATTTTATGATCCATCAAAGTTAAGTTTAAAAAAATAAGAGGAGAAAAATGATTAATTGAAGACAAGGTATATATAGGAAGATGTATATATCCTAATAATAACACTCAAAATTTTAACATTTTAAATTAAGAAATAGACAAATTCAATGAGCATTAGAATATGTAAACCTAACAAATATATGAACAAACATTTTTTATAAAAAATGTATATCTATATATATATGTATGCATATGTATACAAATGGTTTATAAATGTTTTAGAAATTATGAACATATATATAAAAGAATGAATGCCATGTATGACATTGTTATACAACTAGTATACACATATTAAATATTAATATATATATATATATATATATATATATATATATATAATACATTGAGAGTTATCGTTCTCAAGGCTAAAATTTATATTTAAAATTAAAATAATATTATATAAAGTATTCACTTGAACACTTAATTACATGAAAAAAGGACTTTATTTTCTTATTATTAAATATTGTCATTATAAAATCTTTACAAATTGTTATTGAAAAGATTTAAAATATAAAATTTTATAAACAAACTATAAAACAAAAAATTATCTATTATACAATGATCTAAATGGATGTGCTTGACTTGGCTTTAACTTTGTAAAGATCAAAAAAATTAATGTAGTAAAAAAAAATTCCCCAATTAGAATCCATCAAATACACCATTTACGCCAGGTCGAAAGGCACATGACTTCCACTAAAACCATGAGGTTACACTCAAATTGAAACTCTAAAAATACTTTTTGTGGGAAAATAAAAATACATAAGCCAACAAAAATTGAGAATTACATGAGGGAAAAAAATTAAACATGGGTAAAATTACCTTAAGAACAATTACACAATAGAAACTATGAGTTGTACTTCAAAATACAGATTTACAGGGACACATTCGTCTACAATAGACATTCACCATCATTATGAGTTTTAAAAAAATTGAACTTCCATAGTATATATGCCCTATTCTATGTAATCTATGCTTGATGTTCAAGGACTCCGATATATAATAAATGGAAGCATGGAGCATAATTTGGATTACATCAAACAACTAGCATTGCTACTATCAACTTACAACCACAAATCCTTAAGCAATCAAGCATGCATTGCTTTGCATGCTTTGTGGGTACTTCATTATGCTCCTCATCATAGAAAAGGGCAGTGATGTCTTCAAGAGCTTCGTGTACAGTACTTCTGATTGCATATGCATTTGGACAATTTCTTGGACTAATTTGAACATTTGGATCATTGACACAAATCTTAGCTAGGAACTTCCCAGTTAATAATTTGCTTATATTTATGGAACCAACTGCAAATGCACCAAATACAACTCAATAATTAAAAGAAAAAGCCTAAGGATGAAGACCAAACCTTTACTTCGTAAACCCTTAATAGGAAAAATCTAAAATTGATAGAGAATTTAGTTATGTTAGACCTCCTCTCTAAACAAAATTTCTTACCATTGTCTTCCTCATTTGAATAATGAGGATGTGCCTTGCAGTAAGAAATAATCCTTAGTGTTGGGTAGGGGTAGAATTTTAGTCAACCACAATAGCCCACTCGTTTGCAGGTGATTTAGCCCACGTCTAAGTCTGGATTTCATCAAGTCATCTACTTTCCTAAAGATTTTCTATTCGCCAAATTGTAATTGTAGTTCATCTTCATAGTTATTGTCAACCATGTTAGAAACACAAGCAAATTATAATTGTTCAACTGCAATATTAGTCATTTGAATATCAAAATCTGTTACAACAATCTATTATATAAAGAGTTTTAGAGATAAAAGCAATAAAAGAAAACTCATGTGAATACGATGCATGAATAAAGAAAGCTAAAAAAAGCAACGAAATAATGGAAAGATGGTGAAGCATTAAATTGGTTTTAAAGCAAAAGATAAGAAAAAAACTAAAGCTAAAGCTTAGAAATTCCATTTCTTATGTTTGACTGCCTCTCACCTTAAAAATGCATTTATAAAAATCATAAAATAATTTACATAGGGAAGTTTTTGATTTAAATCTCTTAATATGTTTGCAAGAGAAATCACCACAATATCTTGAAAACTTAAATTTCATTCTAAAATTAAATTAATTAAATTGTAGTGATTATCTATACAAATGAATTAAATAAATTTCATATTCATTTTAAATTTAGATATAAAAAACAATCTTTCTATTTTATTTTTTTTCTTGTAGTGAATCTATGCAAATAAATTAAATAAAATTTCATATTCATTTTAAATTTAGATATAAAAAAATTAAAATTCTATTTTATTTTTTCCTCTTTTTGCATGTAAATTATTTCATTTTCTAAAATGATACTTAAAAATGCATTTATAAAAAATATAAAATCATTTACATAGGAAAGTTTTTGATTTCTCTTAACAATAATGACTACGTTTTTTTTCAAAAGATAAGAAGATAAGATTTATTAGTGGATATAGATTTGTATGTCATTTGAACATCAATTTCTAGCTGAAGAGTTTTTCCTTACACATTGCTTTTTGGTGGATGCCATTGCAATACACCTCTCGGCATAAATAATGTATAAATATATATTATAAAATAAAAAAAATCATTATAATTATACGAATGATGAAATACTATTGCAATGAGAAAAAATGATGAAAATAAGTTCCTCAAGACTTGTATTCACCTATGAATCTCTTCCAAAGCACCAGAGGTCTAAGACAAGGAGATCCGATTTCTCCTATTTTATTCACTATTGTGGCTGAAAGTCTCAGTAGTAATTTGAAAAGGTTGATCGATAATAGATCCTTTCTTGGTCTCAATCCATCCTCAAGCAATTTGATTTGTTCTAATCAACAATTTGTTGATGACACCATGCTCTTGGGAAAATCTTCTGTCTCGGAAGGAAAAACTTTGAAATCTCTGCTAGATGAGTATGGGAGGGTGTTAGGACATTGATTAATAAATAGAAAAGCTTTATTTGCTTCTTCAACACTCCTGTTCATAGACAAAATAAAATTTACAGAATCCTTGGTTGTAGGGTGGAGTCCTTGCCTGCCACCTATCTTGGCTTACCCTTAAGCCTTAAACCCCTAAAATCCTTTTGGATTTCTTTGGTTGAGAGGTTCAGTAAGAAGCTTGCTGGCTAGAAAGGAGCTCTGTTAAGCCAAGCGGGTAAACTTCAACTCCTCAAAGATACTCTTCAGAATTTTCTGATTTATGCTCTGAGCCTCTTCAAAATCCTTGCTAAGTTTGCGGATGCTATTGAAAAGATTCAAAAAAGATTTCTCTGGTCGAGTGTTGAAGAAAAAAAAAGACTTCCTCTAATAGGATGGGATCTAGTGTGCAGACCGAAAAAGGCTGGAGGTTTAGGTCTATAGACATGCAAAATTAACATTCTGCATTTAATTAGGTTCATTCATTTAGATTTCACATTAGGACCATTCATCAATTAATCAGGTGCACTTTCATCCATTCAGTAGGTAATTTCATCTCCTAGGATCATTTATTTAAAATCAAATAAACATTATCATCAACCTTTTAATAAATCAAACATCCATTTAAATCAAATCCTAAATCATATTCCATCATTTTCTAATTCAAATAAATCAAATATCAAAGTCCTAAAAGTCAACTCACCTAATCATCATTAAACTAACATAATCATAATTTATTTAATCTAACCATGATTAAATACTAATCTCACCCACTTGCATTCTCTAGATATCTCCACTTGCACAAATAAATCAATTTTATTGATTTATTAAAAACCCTCATTTTCCCTCAACATGACAAGTTGATTTGTCCCTCCAACATTGCATTTATTGCTATTTTTCTTGTCCCCCTCTCAAAATTTATTGCAAAATTTGAATTCAAATTTTCCCTCTCATGGGCACTCTTCCCAAATCTTGCACAACCATTGGCCTATCATCATTTGACAAATGGCCTCTCCTCATTGGTGGATCTTTAGTCCCACATTCACCATCTTGGCCAATCTCTCATCAAGAAAATCTATAAAAGAAGGCTTTAATCCTCATTCATGGATCCACAACTTTTATGCAAGGTTACTCTCTTAATTTGAGAACTCATCTTGCTCATCATTTCCATTACATTTACATCATCTTGAGCTTTGATCAAGGATTGGGAAAGGGTCACTAGCACATGTGACACCAATCCACTATGGAATAGGTAACTTGTTAAGTGTTTTCATTATGCTTGTGGTTTTCTTTTATCCTTTGTTGCATTTTGGAGCATTTGCAAGGTATTTCATAGGAGTGTTCTTGAAGGATTTGTAGGTACTAACCCTTGTTTGAGATTAGTGTTTGCATATTTCAAAAGCACACTCACAATTTGGCACTAGAAGGAGGGCTGCCTTGACGTAGCTTTGTCCAAGCACACAAGCTTTGTATATTGCTTAGTTTTTTACTTGAAGTATTTTTTTTTTTAGTGGTATCCATTATATTTGGCATCTTTGATAGGCATTGGTTGCTTACAGCTTGTTATCATTGGGTATATCTAATGACATAAGTTGTCCTGTGAATTTCGATACCCCGCACTATATTTCCTTCATTTGTCAATCTTGCAATATTTGGCATGTGTTCATTGTATACATGTTGTGGGAAGTGGTTTTGAATATATGCTGAGATAGTTGTGTGCTTTGTAAAAGATGTTTCATAGCACTCTCATATCTGTAAAGTTTATCTCAGATGCCCCCTCTTATTTATTTATTTCTCTGAAGCTGTTGCTAAAAAACTGATTTGGTTGTGCGAAGGCTTGCTTTGCTTGCTACATTTACCATTGATAAGCATTGTTCACTAGAAGGATTAAAATTGCTTCCACATTAAGAGAATCTTTAGTATAAGATGTGGATGCTCATACAATTATGAATGCTGTTATGGCCATGGCAAAGAAAGAAGAAGAAAGAACAATAAAATAGCAAATTCATATTCCTTTCTTTCCTTTTTTTTTTTTTTTTGCATGGTCTTAATAAAAGTCTAGGCATGTGTAAGATTGTATGTCTCACAGGTGAGCTCTTTCTTGATCAAATAATTTCCACCTTGACATGATCTTATTACATGAAGCCTCTTTTTCTATGTACTGCAAATGTTAGGACCAAACATTACACCGTATGGAGTATCTTTAATAGACTTCTTCTGATTTACATAGCCACTAAGAAACTCCATATACCTGCCACCACATTCTATATCCTATTCAAAACTTGATAGAATATCGTAGTACCAAGGTCATGCCTTTATTGTTAAATTTTGGGATCTTGGCTGAAATTGCATAATGCCTGGTATCTGTATGCATCTAAATTTATTTGTCCTCGGGATCTGCAAGCTATTTTCCCACCGAGTGTTTAAATGATCTAGCTAATCCTCCAGTCTGCTTCTAGTCAGACTTTCAGCCATCGACTTTTCATCCATCACTCAAAGTCAATAAATTTTCTAAGTCTAGCAGGATCTCCACCTCAAGGCGTATTTATGTAGCGACTGTCAGAGAAAGCGCAACCCTTAATCCCCAAAGTCCATCATCTCTGTCTAACAACACATATTTAGATGCACTCATCTAACATTTATACATCAATGTATTATATCCAGCCATGCTTGTGATGAATGAGAGATCTCCTATCGTATCTATCTTAGCTCTGACATACATTTACATCAGGTCGCTTGACTATTTTTATTTTATTTTATTTTATTTTCCTCTGACAAGCTTTTATCTAACTCTGACAAACAATCGCTGCATTTAGTTAGTGTACACAACCGTTGCAAAGGAGATTAGCAGTTTTCAAAATGTAGTTCTTGCTACTGTAATAAATACCACTGCTACACGAAATTATTGCTTCAAAAAACTGTATAGGACTAGGCGGCATCCCCTCTTTATTGTCACCTTGCATCTGCATTTATTTTGGTGAGGGGCCATTCTGAAATACCATCAAGAGGGCGTGGGAGGGATCTGCTAGTAGACATTGGTACTGATCAAAGGTTATAGAACTTAGCTTTACACCTCTCATCTACGCGCAGGTAATGAAACAGTTGAGGAATACGACTTTACACTTGCCAAATGTATTGACTTGAAAACCGCAGATTTGTTTTACTCTTTAGTTTCTATATTAAGCTTGATGTCTGTAGGGAGTGTCAGAAGAAATAAATGTGGATTGATATGTTGTCTATTCTTGCGCAACTACATTTTGCCACTAAGATTTGATGTTTGCTTTTGATATTTTCTATGCCAAAGTATGGGTGTACAAATCTGTAGCTGGTAGCGATTGTATGTGCCAAGAAGCAAAAGCCCTGCACGCAGATTCTCATAATGACTATTTCATAAAATAGAAAAGGTAGTTGATTTGAAGTAATTGCGAAAGTGGCTGCCTTCGAGTAATTTCAAAAACCAAGTAAAAAACCTGGAGATATTCAAAGATTTTATAATTATGATGATGTTCCTTTTTTTGTCATTAAGATCTGTTCGGTCATAAAATCTCTCTGCCAATTCCGAAACATAAATGACTGTCTTAGCTGACTTTATTATCTGACATGTAAGTAGAGGATCTTCATTTATGTTTTGAATGATATGGCATGATTTAGCAGATTATGTGCTTCATTGATTGTGTCACCATGTTGACAAATTTTATTTCACCAAATCCTTTCAATTGAAATTTTGATAATTTAAAGAATTGTTGGAAAGGAGGTTTGAAGGATTTATTCATTAACTTATTGATGCAATTTATCTTTAAAAATGGTGTTTCATCATTATGGCTTTTTTTTTAGATAGCAAAAATTTGAACTCATGATAAGTGCTTTTTGAAAGGTGTTTTTTTTTATGATTGGTAAAATTCATAAACTTTCAAAACTTTATCCCATCACCTTAATTAATATGATAGTCAACATATGAGATTAGGAGGTTACTTTCGGAGGATTTTTTTCTTTATAGTTGATTTAGGGGCTTAAATACTTTCAGTCAATATCAAGTATGAAGGAAGATGGCTTGCAAGTATGGTATCTTTTCGATGAAGTCAAAATCAAAACATGATCCTCTTATAAATTTCCCTTCAAACATCCAAATCATTTTTTCTCTTAAAATTGAAATCATGTTATTATTTGGGGTTAATGATCAAAATTAATGTAATGTTCTAACTTCTACATGATTTTCTATTCTTTTCATAGGTACAAGGAAAACGAAAAGTCAACAAAGGTACCAAAAAAAAAACAACGAAGGCACAAGGCACAAGGAAAACGAAAGGAGGAGGATTTTTTTTGAAAACTCAAAGTGTTTTTAAACGCTTTAAGTGTTTGTTCAACACTTCTTTACGAAATTGTTACCTTTTCACTCCTAGGACACTAATTTTTGTTTGGGTCTAAAAAGAACAATTTGATTTTTTCCATTCACAAAAGGTTAAAATTCAAGCTTAGACACTTACTAGATTTTGTTTTGGGCTAAAAATTGGACAAGCAAATCTTCATATTTCATTTGGTGCTTAAAACGAATCAAACAATTGCTTTGGAAGGATAAAATGAATGTGTGTTTGCTTTGTTTTGTGGTTACTTACTTAAACTAAAGTCATTGAAAAGGACGTATGCACTTCTCTCGCGCTTCCAAGCGATCTTGAGAATCAAAAGGCCTTTTTGGTGATTTTGGCGTAAGATAAAGTGATCACCTCCACACTTTGATTTGGGCTTAAAATTGAACAATATCTTGTGTGAGTGTGAGTAGGGGCATTTTTGCATATATTCTCTTTCTTTGTGCCGTCAAAGATTGATCGAGTTACGGATTGCATTTTTGCTTGCTTTTGTTTATCTTAGAGGGCTTGCCTTGGGGAAAAGGTACTCACCCAAGGGAACGACTCAACCGGTAACACTCTAAAGCCAAGAGTATTTCCAGCCGGGATATAAATGTGGATATTGGATGAAATGCCAATATCATGTAGTTGATTCTGACAAGATGGATCCGAAAGGGGACTTTTGCCATATGGGTCAATCTCCATGAACATAAAGTCCTTATTAAAATCCATGTGCTAGAATTTTCCAAAATCCTTTAATCTATTTGTTGGTGCAAGAACGGTCATTCTCAAGCCACCCCACACTTTTACGGTCTTCTAGTAGAAATGGAAAACATGCCATGGGAGTTTAATGGGTGTTGATGCTTGGCTGCCCCGTATAAGTGAGTGCCATGGAGGGGAACCAGTGGGGTCAAGAATCTAACCATTTGCTAGAGATAAGCGTAGCTGGACTTATCCAAGTGGGAATCCAACAAATATTGTCTTACATCCATAGGGCTTGTACTTGTTCTTCGTTCAAAAACCGCGATGCTTTATTCAAAAAAATTTTGCAAACAAACATTCAACATGATTCTCTCAAAATTTCAAACCAGCACGAAGACAAATATCATTGACTCAATCCATATGTTATTGCTGCTTTCCTTGGGATTCCGTCCTTAGAGGTTCCTAAGCATTGGATTATACCTCAATTTGTCTTCTTGAGGTAAACAATAGGAAAACCCTTGCCTTAAGTTCATTGAATTTCCACATAAAATATCTTGTAGGGTTTTAAAGAAATTAAGACATTGGACATCTTAGTTTGAAAAATTAAACAAAGAAAGTGTTTTTGGTAAAATAAAGCCATTAAGCAAAGCTAAGAAAAATGAATTTTCATGTGTGATTGGAGACTCACAAATCCCAAAGCAAAAATCATTGGAAATCTGAAAATGAATGTTCAAATGAAATCATTTCTTGGTTACAAAGGTCTTTAGGAAGCATATGCATGCTCTTCAATACCTAGGTCTAGGAAAACACAAAGTGTCTTTTTAGGTTCACCTAAGGATCAAAATAAATCAAACCTCTTTCATCCATCTTTCAAAACATCAAATCCATCTCACAAATCATCTTTTGAAAAATCTTGAAATCATCTTTGATACTAGGCTTTGTGGCAAAAAAATCAAAATCATCCAAAAACATTGTGACCAAGTCCTTGAATACATTTATCAAAACACCTTTGGCTAGGAATGTGTAAATGCATCCTTTTGCATATCCTTAGTCAAAGTTATCCAAATCATCTTGCCTAGCTTAGTATATGTAGATGAATCCTTCTCCATATGCTTAGCAAAAGCTATCATCTTATTTTAATAGGTGTGGATAGATGCATCCTTCTCTTCACACATATTCAAATAGTCATCCTTTGAACGAATCCATCCCTTAGATCATTATCAAACATCTTAGGGTTCCTTTTGTTCAAAATCCAAAACAAAATCAAAATCAAACTCAAAGACAAAATCCCAAATCCGAAATTCAATCAAATCCAAGTCCTAAAGCCTAGTGTCTCATTCAAGATTTATCAAAAGCCAAAACATTCATAATCATTCATCATCATATCATCACCTTTGATCCCCAAAAAACATCCTAAAACTTTCACTTTAGGACATAAAATAGAGATTAATCCAAAGAATCAAGAGATTCATCTCCCATATTCTCGAAGATTGATCCTCGTTTTATGGTTCTAACTAGATCTCAATACAAGAAGAGTATGGAAGCCAACAAAGAAACAACCACTTCAAGCGATCTTAGCCAAACCAATGCAGAAATGAATCCAGCAGAATCAAGAAATCCATTAACCCTCTCATCATCGCAAAATCTGCAAGAAGAAAACCAAGGAGAGGACCCTACTTTTGGAATGTTTCGCGAGGAAATGACAGAAATGCTCCAAAATATGGATAATCATCGAATCATCAACGTCATGATGAGACTCAACCCTTCGTTATACATGCTTGAATTAGCAAAACAAGGGGCCAAGTTGCCTTCAGATTTTGATGTGAGTACCATAGTGGAGACATCATTTCCACCAATCTCATCCACCCCTATCACACCCATCATATCTCAACCACCTTTCATCGCATCCAACACGATTCCAAATCTGCCACCACTACCACCAAAACCAAACTTAGTGAGACAATATGACATTGCGCTAAAGGCTCACCAAGCCTACCAAAAGGCTATCCGATAATATCTAGCCACACAACCAGCAAGACAAGCTCAACAAGTGCAACAAGCCTCTCAAGCTTCCCAAGCCTCTCAAGCTACCCAACAAACAACAACTGTTGAGAACAAGGATCAAGATCAATTCATCACTGAGCCCCTTGAAGCTATTTCTACTTCATCCAATGATCAAATCAACATATGTCAAGAGTCACTTTTCAATCATGATCAAAGTCCACCAACCAACAATGATCCAATGAAAGAAATGCCAACATCACTTGACACTATGGTTGAAAACATTAGAAATCCCTCCACCACAATCGTTGAAAATAATGATCAAGATCTATCCATCAAGAAAGATGTTTTTGCCTCATCCAATGAGGCATCAACCAATGACCATGTTGAAAATGTCTCTACATCACCTAATGAGTTAGATGGCATATCTCAAGAATTTATTCTAAAGCATGATCAATATCTCTCACCAAAGTCTAGCAATGGTCCTTTCCAAGACCTATTGACATCCTTCGACCTCATGATTGCCGATATTGAAGGAATCTTCAACTCGACACCTGATCCAAGTCCACTCAAAGATCAAGAAGATATTAAGCCACTTCCCATGCCTAATGAAGATATCCAAGAACCATTTGTAAGCAATCCATCCTTTGAAACTGACCCATGTCAAGAATTTGATCCAAAGCATGTCAAAAGCAACTCTGAAATCATTCAAGATCAAGAATTTGTATCTTCAAGTTACTACAATAATCTAATGGAAACTCTCTTATCTATGCAAGATGATCATATCCATGTAGCACATACTCCTCCATCTACCCATGAGATGCTTTCTACAGATGGGCACGTAGATGATCTTCATCTAGAACAAGATTGTGTTACACAAAAAGAGCAGATTATTAACTCCTACAGTCAAACAGACTTATCAACATTAGGATTAGATATGTCCTAAACTCAGATTGAGGACATCATGAATAAAGATATCCATCATTATCCGCTCAAGGAAATAAGTCAGATAGAACATCTAGAGTTATCGAAGCAACAAATTGAAACAACGTCACCTAGGGTGGTCATGTATCAAAGAATGCAAGAGCTCTCAGAATAGGTGAAATCAAGGCATGAAGGTACTACTTCCACAATACTGGGGGCAACTTCGTCTCAAGCAAACGTCAACATAGGGAGCACGAAGAGTCCTTATGATGAAACTAGTGTCAATACTACAACCATCCACGTCATGAATCTTCATCCACCCATCGTCGCATCCATGAATTGGGACCAACATGAAAAGAAAGAATTGAAAAACATTAACAAACAAAAAGAAGCCGAGAAGCATAATAGACAAATCAAATAAAAATGGATACCAAAGAATACAAAGAAAGATCATCCCTATCAGACTCCA
>VDFB02108332.1:0-26737 GCA_007258455.2 Sequoia sempervirens
ATGGATGGGCATATTTCTTGCTCTCAAGGCAGTCTTACAAATATTGCTCAAATTCATGAAAGATTGAATGCACAGCTGTGGCCCGAGAATTTGTCTAAGTTTGCTTTACCAGGAAGATGCCGAATTCATGAGACCTCCCAGCACGAAGAAATCAGTTGCTTAACATTCCTCTCAAGGATAGAGCTTGTTCTCCAAGAAAAAATTTTCTTTTGGGATGTTCCCAAGCCAGGAGTATTGGATGTAGAACCCGATGATTATAGCCGTCCAGAAGTGGTGAATGAGGCTTTCGCAAGATTCATACTTAGGATCCAAGGTCAGTTGGAACTTGGCAATGATCCCTTGAAAGGTGTTTTGCTCCCTCGTTGGTGTCGAATTCACAATGCGCCTCATCCAGAGTTCACTTGCACAACATGTGAACTAGCCATCAACTTCGCCAGAAGTCGCCTCGGATTACCAGTGCTACCATATGGATTATTCAAAGACAAAAGATGGATTGAATATGCCACACAAACATTTTTAGCACCAAATGAAGAATGTACTTCGACATCACCCAACAACAAGGAGAATGAGTCACAACAGGATGATGTGATCGAGCTTAGGGAGCAAGCAGATGTAGATTGTTCCTACATCATGTTAGAACAAGAGGATATTGGAGCAAAGATCAAAGAAGCAATGGAATATATCCAAGGAAGAGAAAATACCCAAGGCAACTGTCAGCATATAGAAGTGAATGAAGGTACTAGGTTACGAGTTATTGAAGATCATCAAGAACCAAGAACGAAGGACTTAGCTCAAAGTACGGATGGTATGAGAAATTTTCAAGGTTCATTCACTCAAGGAGGAGGACATGAAGAAGGAAGCAATTCCAGTACACTTCAAGAAGGGACGCCCCTTGATGAAAAGGTCCAATCATGCATGAACGAGATGAAAGAAATGACAAGCAGCTTAAGGCAAGATGATGTGTTTGACGATCAATGGGCTACCAAGATGGAGACAAAATATGAAATGCATTTTGCATCAACACTTGATCCATTATTCACAGTCATGGAGGAGTTGCTTGATGAAATTGAAACAAATGAAATACTGCTTGATAAAGAGATGGAAAATGAAAAGCAATTCGGGTTGGGGCTTAAGCCATTGTTAGGTATTCAAAAGGAGCCAGTGCATGAAGTAATCCAAGTTTCCAAGTGCTCTTTCGAACTGATTTCCCGCCCCACTCCTCCCAGTTTGGATCATCCACACGTTTTGGATGCAAGTGGTATGGTTCACCATCAACTTCGGCCTCCTGATGAAGCAATGGATGACAGGCAAGAATTCATGCCATCAAATGAAGACCACCAGGTTGTATCTTTCCCCACTGTTGATTACAAAGAATATCATTTTGATTATGGAGATTTTGGAAAGAAAACTTGTTTATGGATTGATCATGGTCCGGATGAGTTGCCTCAACTGCTAATCTTTCCTGAAGTTTTGCTTGAGTTTGAGATTCGTATTGTGAAAGATTACTTTTCTGAGTTTAAGGACAAATTTGCTAGGCTCCGCACTATCACCGTTGTTCTGTCACTGCTGAACATCCTAAGAAATCATGCTAGGAGTTGTATGTATTTAGGTCTTTTGATTGTTGTTCGCTTAAAGTTTTTGTTTTTGTTTAGATTAGTTGTCTTGCTTTCATAGTTTAGTTGTTGCTTTCAATAAAAGGGGATCCCATTTGTGAAGGGGGTGTTGTGTTCAAAACAATATTGGTCCATTTCTTAGATAATTATTCAGGAAGTGCTTTAGAATCCGAGGTTGTTCTTTCAAGTCTTATCATTTGGTTAGGTTCTGTACTTGACTCGGAAGGGAATCATCTATT
Source organism: Sequoia sempervirens (assembly GCA_007258455.2). NCBI lineage: Eukaryota > Viridiplantae > Streptophyta > Pinopsida > Cupressales > Cupressaceae > Sequoia > Sequoia sempervirens. The sequence continues at coordinate 1,853 of VDFB02108332.1, forward strand.
GTGTCTTAACACCAAGTCTCATGATTACTATATTCTACACACATGATTAATTGCTCTAAGTCATTGAGGTTTCTTGGGAAAAGTCTTGGCGGGTGAAAATCTTACATCTTGCTTCAGTGCCACTGCAATTCTCAAACCCATTGGAGGCTTCATTGCCTGTCAGCCAATCAAGGAATTGACGGAGAAATCAAATGAAGAAAAGGAAAATGTGCTGAAAGAAAATATCTGAGAAAAGAAAAGAAAAGGATGAAAAATGAAATATATTATGAAATATTGGTTTTGGGAACATACGAGTAACTCCACCGGGGCTATGGACGCCTGGCTGGCAGTGGAGCAATATTCGTGAGAATTGTAGCGATAACCTCGTCGGGGCTATGGACGCCTGACTGGCAACGAGGCAATGTCCAGGATGCTTTTGAAGTTCAGATATTTATTTAACTTGCTGGGACAGATTCTGGGAACTTCAGTGGTCTTTTGAGCTGGAACAAACGCATACGCACACACTTGTAATCAAAAGATGAGGTGCCTTGATCCAATTTAGGATTCCTCTTCCCTTTTAAGTATGTCCCCCAGTCAATTGATAGGATTTGAAAGAATGGTCCAAGGGTTCTGAGTATGGAATGGGTTTTGTCTTTGAAATGTTCAGGAACATTTATTCAGGTTGGGGCTAATGTTGTGATGTTTTTCACACATCGCCCCATTGCAAATGGGGACCCCCTATTTTGGCTTTGCTTTTGGTTTGATGTTGGTTTGTTTTTGCTGTTGTCTCTCTCTCGTTCTGTCTATCTTTCTGGGACGGGCCCGCCGTTGAACCATAACGTGAAATTCTGACCAAGTCTGAAAATTAGGGTTTGAGTCTTCTTGGTCAGTCTGAGGTTGAATAAAGTGAATATATTGAAAATTGAGCTTAACAGTGTTGTCGGCATGTCTCAGCCCGGGCTCGGCAAATTTTCATCGGATTCTGAGGTACTTACTATTTTTAGTAAGTGTGAGATTACAGGCGATTCGTCAACATTTTTGAGATTCCGACAGTCACACCACACTCAAGGTATATCAGACTACTTGCATGCCAAATTTGAGCGAAAACAGACGACTTACTATTTTTAGCAGTCCGGCTTAAGAGCGATACAAATTCGGGGAGTCCTAGATGCAGAGATTTTCTTTGCGTATGCGGATCTTCCCTTCTAGGTTTGAAGACCTTGTGATGGCCGTAACATACAAGTCAAGATGACCACTTCGAGGATTGACCTTAGAGGCTATTTTTGAGGTTGCATGTCGAAGTTTCTTTTGCATGTCGGGTGATTCACGATGGGTTTTCGAGCCAGCGATGGTGTGACATCTGTGGAGATTCTCCTTTCGGTAAGGAACACTATTTTTTAGCGGTGTGTCAGGCGCTCGGCGGTTAGAATCACAAGCTGATCGCGGTGCCACAAAAACGAAGGGAACGGAGATCTTTTGATCGCGCCGATGCAAATTAGGGTTTCCAGCTTGAGCCTAAAAAATAGGCATCAAAAGTCAAAATCTTCGAAACCGATGTAAACCATCGCGATCAGCATCCTTCAAGCTTATCTCACAGGAAATTTCAAGTCAAACGGAGCACTTACTATTTATAGTAAGTCAATTTGAACTGGCTAAAATAGTAAATCGTTGCATGCATGTCAGGGCAAAGGTCACGTGGTGAGGACGCCTCATTCGAATTTCAACTCGATCGGAGCTTGGGAGCTATCAGAATCAAGAGCTTACTATTTATAGTAAACCACCTTCAGAAACGTGCTATAAATAGTAGGGTGATTAAAAATGGCAGTGCCGACAGGTTAACAGGGTTATGAGGATGCTACGTTCAAAATTTCAGGCCATCCCGAGCTTCACAGGCGCAAATTCAGAGAACTTACTATAAATAGCAGGGCACGTAGGCTGGCAAGGATGATGAAAAATTTGTCTAACAGGCATAAGAAAATGCGCCCATCTCAGCTAGGGGCGTGGAAAATTTTTGAAAACGAAGTTCATCCTTCACACAGGGCAAAATGCGCCCAAGGTGAGAAAAGTCAAAGAAAGTCAAAGTTTTTATCTTGCTCCAGGGGCAAAATGCGCCCAAACTTGAAGAGGAAAAAGTTGAAAATTTTTCTAAGTCTGAGACCTCGTCCTTCACCAGGGGTAAAATGCGCCCAGCTCAAAGAGGCATCAAGAAAAATATTCTAAGTCACTGTTCATCCTCCTAGAGGCCTCAAATGCGCCCATCTTGAGAGAAGGTCAAACAAGTCAAAGAATTTTATCCTCCTCCCATGCTAAAATGCGCCCAAGGAAGAGTTGGTGCAAGGTATTTGAAAAATTTTCTAAGTATGAGTTCTCATCCTCCATCACCTAGCAAATGCGCCCATCTCTCAAAAGGTCAAAAGAGTCAACATCTTCTATCCCTCTCCCTATGTGAAATGCGCCCAAATAAGGGCAAGTAAAGACAAAAACAAGGTGGGGAATATTCCAAAGGAGGTGGCGTTGCAGATTTTCATCCTCCTAGACATGTAAAATGCGCCCAGCAAGCAAAAAGGTCAAAGGGTCAACAAAGTTTATCCTCCTCAAGGCAAGAAATGCGCCCAAACAAGCTCAAGTGAAGACAAAAGGTTAAGGCGTTGGAATCTTCATCCACTACATCATGCAAAATGCGCCCATCCTCCTCTATGTCTCAAATGCGCCCAAAGTTGAGATGTGAAAGGTGAATAAAGGTAGTAAATAAGGTAAAGGTGGGTGAAAATTCTCTTCTAGGCGTGGTGAAAGCTTGATGAATGCTAGGCGTTGAAAGTGTGAAGTCCTTCTTCAAATGTCAAGTGCGCCAAAGTGAGGTGAAATGTGATTAAGGCGTGGACAAGGTGCATGTGAAGTGTTGAAGATGAAATAAGACGTGGTTTCAAAATTTCCCTAAGTGGTAATATTATTCTCCAAATGCTATGCGCCAAGGGTGATAAGTGATGAAGTGTTAGAAAATTTCTTAAGGCATAAGTGTGAAAATTTTCTAAGGCGTGATTTTCCTCTTCAAGTATAAAGGTGGTGAGTGATGGAAAATAAAATTGCTAGGCGTATCCTCTTGTATATGCCATATGCGCCTAAAAGTGTTGAGGGATGATAAGTATGCTAAGGCGTTAGACTTTTAAAATATTCACCTTCAAGTGTGATGCTAGGCTTGTGAGTGCTAAGGCGTGATTCTTCTCAAGTGTGAAATAAAATATAAGATGAGTGACAAGATGATTGCTAGGGCGTTGGAAATTTTATAGAGAATAAAATACAAAGGATGAATAATGCATGCCAGATGAAAAGTAAATTAAGTGTGATGCGCCTTCAAGAAAAATTTTCTAAGTTGATTTTCCCTCGCGGGCAAGATGATCAAAGTTGAGTAAAAATAAAATTTTCTAAGGCAAAATTTCCAGAGTGATTCAAAAAAATTTCTAAGGCACAAGATATTTTCTCCCTTAGAAAAACGCCTAGAACTCTGAGGTGATGGATTTTTCCTTGAAGCACAGATGAGTTGCCAGAGATGAAGTCAGTGAACGTCAGCTCCACAAGATTGATAAAAATTTTCCAAGTCAGGGCAAGATTCTCAGAGGGGATCGAAGAACGAGAACAAAATTGTTGAAAGAATAATCTCCTAAGGTTCAAAATTCAGAGAAATAAAATGAACCCGTTCGTTGTGCACCCATGGGTTCGATGCGTTCTGGAGAAAATTTTCTTCTGGGTATTGAAGATTATCGATGAGGAGTTGATTTTAAGGTCTTCCACAGCTTGTCGAGAATTTTGGGATGAAGATTTTAAGTGGGCACCAGGTTGATGTATTTCCTAAGGGAAATTTGAAAATTTTCTAAGGCAAAAATGAAGAAAGTGGTTTTCAAGGTGAGATCCTCCAGACGATGAATTTGAAAGAAACCGCCTAGGTGAATTTGCTTCAATCCTTCGTGAGGATAGTCTTCCAGAGCCGGAAATGAATAAAATCGAGGTTATCAGAGCTCCAGCAGGTGAAATGAATTTCTCAAAGATGAAGTTTGTCTAAGGCATGAACTTGAACGCAAAGTTGGCGATGAACGCTTGAAAGTTGGAGCGTGAGGATCAGGTAAGTAAGTTGAGTTTATATTGTGAAGTGTTCTAATGCTTCTCTCCTTGCTTGTTTTGCAGGAATGTTGAGGCCAGAGCACGATGACTTGAAGTGGAAGCACGATAAAGTTACAAAGTTTCAATCTCGAAGGAGGAAAATTTGCAAGAAAATGGCTAAGTGTTAAGACTTAGTATAACTCGAAGACGAAGATGAAGAACCCTCAAGTGGAAGAAATCAAAGAACAACGCCAAGAAAGAAGATCGAGAACAGTGTGAACGCGTCTACAAATGGAATCTTCTAGAAGGATGATGGTGGACATTATGGCGCATTTATTACCCCACTCTCCTCTGTGGCGGTTTTTAGGGCAATATTATTTAGGGCTGAGGTGGCACGATTCTGGCCACTCTATTGATTGTAACCCTAGCCGTCTTTTGGGACTTGGCTAGCTATATAAAGGGGGAGTCCCCCTCATTTGTAATTCATTAGAAAGTAGACAGTAGAGAGGATCAGGGTAGAATTAGAGTAGAGGGACAGCTTAGAGTAGCTTAGAAGTAGATTGATAGTGTAGTTTGGAGAAGAAAGAAAGTTTTCCCTTTGAAAACTTTTGAGGAAATTGTTGTGTAACACATTTTATGATAATAGATCTTTTCATTGATGATGGAATTCGTCTTGTCATGAAATGCTAGCAAGGTTTCTTCTTCCTTTCGTATCCAAGTAGCTTAATTTCATGCAAGTAGCTTACTTTGGTGTGTGGTGTTTTACTAAGATAGCTTCGCTTTATTCCATACCACTAGCGGCTTGTTGATGATAAGTTCGCCTTGTGTGGTCAACTGGACATTACCTTGAGTTTAACTTCAGTTGTGATTTATATGCTTATATGCGTCGTTGTGATGGTGTATGCATGTTAAGTCATAATTTGAACATCTTTTGCTATTTCCCTTGAAGATTGCACCGATTTTGCTGAGGCTGTCCGACGGAGGCTAGGTGAAATCCGGTTGAAGTCTATTGAAGTGAAGCTCCACATATCCTGCATTTAGAATAGAACATAAACTTCTTAGGCCCTACACCCTTTTCAATTCAGTACTTTCTGGTTAGAATAGGAAACCCGCACTTCATAGATAAATCTTTCGAGCATTTGAATCCCTTTCTCCACTGCCGAACAATTCTGTAAGTCCCCTTGAAATACCAGCAAATCACATCGAGCCAAACTGAGCCTATTCGCATTAAAGGAACCTTGGAGTTGAACGCATGAACTTTCTGGCAATCTTAGCATGCGGAATACTTTGATCAAGAGAGAATAGGGAAGCCATTGGCAACTTTATTCTGCATTGGTGCGGTCACGAAAACACATCAACAACTCGAGGAAAGATTACCCTTTGTACTATGGGCATATTGTACAACATACAAGGTCACGACCGGGCACACACCATTCCAATTGATGTATGACCAAGAGGCAATAGTGCCAATGGAGTACATGGTACCGAGTCTAAGGATAGTGGTCGAGAACAGACCGAGTGCCACAAAGAGTCTGAAATAGCGATTATTCCAACTCAACAAGCTCAACGAACAAAGAGTGATGGCACAATGGGTAACGGAAGCGACGCAAAGAGGAGGAATTTTTGGCACGATAAATATCTCCAGTGGGTGAATTTCCGATGAGGCCAGTTAGTTTTGAAGTATAATGGTCACAACGAAATTAAGCCCAGGAATTTCGCGGTGCCTCAAGTGCACAAGCATTTAACTAATGCCCTATTCGGAACACCCTCTCTCTGGAAGAGGGTACATGGTCATTGGAAACATCACGCACACTACAAAGGCATAAGGAGGGGATACTTAGCCAAAGAGCTTGACGAGGAAGCCCAAAGAGAAAAAGAAGAGCAAGCTGCAAAAGAAAGGAGGGAATGTGAACAAAATGAAAGTGACAAAGAAGAATGGTGGGATGACGAGGAATGGAGTGCATATGCGAAAAAGGTGGGACCATGCCTCAAGACAATCATAATGATAGAAGACACCTTTGTTTCTCATGTTGATGGATACACAAACGACCTACTTGTTGACGAGTGTTTTATGACTGCACCAACACAGAATAAAGTTTCCCAACGGCTCCTCTATCCTCTCTTGAACAAAATCTTCTACATGCTAAGATTGCGAGAAAGATCGTGCATTCAACTCCAAGGTTCCTTTATGCAGTGGGCGTAGTCTCAATTGGCTCGATGTGATTTGTTGGTATCTCAAGGGGGACTTACATAATTGTTCAGCTAAAGATCAAAGGGAGAGGGGTTTTCACAATCTTCGAAGGATTTATCAATGAAGCTCATATTTCCTAATACTAACCAGAAAATACTGAATGTAAATGGTTGTAGGGCCTAAGAAAGTACTACTCTATTCTAAGGCGTGGGACATGGCAATCAACTCTCGCAAACTTCAACTAGGCTCTGCTTTGCCTCACTTTGGACAGCCTCCACAAAACCGGTGCAATCTTCAAGGGGAGTAACTAGAAATGTTCAAATTACAATTCAACAATGGAGACACTGTCACAACGACGCATGCCAGCATGACGATCATAATTGAAGTTAATTCTGCAATGTTCCAATTGACCACGCAAGGCGAACTCACCATCAGCGAGCCCGCTAGTGGTATGGATTTAACAAAGCTTGCTCAAATTAAACACCACATTCCACAATCACTAACTACTTGCATGAAATGAAATTTATTCTACTTTAACCTACTTTAAGATCCTACGTGAATTGGAAGGACGAAGAAATATTGCTAGCTACCCACAATAAAAGATGAAACCACGAGCAATGATAACTCTTTTTATTATAGGAGTGTTCACAACAACTTCTTACAAAGCATTCAATTTGAAAACTTTCCTTCCTCTTCAATGTAAGCTATGCTATCAATCTATGCTATCTGTCTCTTTATGCTTCTAATCTCTAATCTAATAATATACAAATGAGGGGGGATGCCCCTTTTATAGTTGGCAAATTCCAACGGACGACTTAGATTGAATTACAATGAAGGGCTCAGATTGAGCCACATAAGCCCTATTCACGATTCTGCCCTAAAAATTGTTGGAAAGTGGAGTGGAGTAATAAATGAGCACAAAATGCCCACTTTCTCCCTTTGACCACTATGAGCAATTAATGCCCACTATCTTCTAGAAGATTCTTGTCTAGAAACGCGTTCCCACTGTCCTCCTTGACTGCGAACTCTGAATCCGATTCTTGAACTAATATGGCAGGCACGTTCTCAATCAAACTCCAAGACGGCAACTTCTTTCTCTTGCTCAATTATGATTTTCCTCTTGGTTAACTCTGAAGTGCTTGAGGATGATTTTTGACACCCGGGCCTTCATTATTTTTCCATCCTGATCTTGGAGAATTCTCCAGTCTTGGACTCAATCATTTCTTCCTTGTCACTTGCCTTCCTGAGTTGGGTGCATATTGGGGCTTTGAGGAGAAATTCCAACACTTAGCCATTTCTTCCAACATCTCCCTTTATGATTTAGGCGCAACTAAGATATTATGGAGGAACTTGAAACATGTAATTTTATCTCTTTCCGAGGTTGTAATGTTGTCCTAGAGTATTTGATCCATCACCCCAAGTCATCACGCTTTGGTCCCGGTGTTCATCCTGCAAAACAAATAAAAAGAAGAGCATCAAAACGCTTATAATATAAATCCACTTCACTTACCTAATTGCCATGTTTTGATTTCTGAGGTCTAATTGATCTTTGGATTAGATAGAGTCCATCATTTTTCTCTAGCAAATCTTGCTTTCTTCATAGCTTTTCATCACGGGCACATTTAACATCTGTGTGCTAGGGTGTATTTGGATGTCTATGTTTGGAGTATCCCCACCAGTGCCTTGGAAATATTTAAGCATCCTGTTCACCTTGGGCGTATATGACCACTTGTGTTTTTGTTTCCTCCCTTAGAAAAATTTCAATCTCCTCAAGGGCGCGTTTTCACCTTGTATCCTCCTTGGTGCTTACCTCAATTTATGCCTTAGGCGCATTTGAAGTCATTGATGCTTGGGCGCATTTTAGGGGGTCCACTTTCAATTTTCATCACTTAGAATATTTTGTATCTCCTTACTCCTTGATGGGCGCATTTCTCCCCTGATGCTTCTTGTTTCAACGCCTTAGAAATTTTTTTGTTGTCTCCCCACACTTTGGGCGCATTTAGACCCTTGTGGTTTTGTTTTCTTTCTAACGCCTTAGAAATTTCTTAATGTCACCCTACCCATGTTGGGCACATATGAGGGGGTCTAGCTTCTGGTTTGATTGCCTTGGAAATTCCTCCACTTAACACATCATCTTGGGCTCATTTTAAGCCTTGAGCTTCCATTTCACAACACTTAGAAAATTTTCTTGTCTTCACATTACCTTGGGCGCATTTAGGACTTCCTGTTTCCATTTCTCCAACACTTAGACATTTTCTAGGTCATCTCCTTGTTGGGCGCATTTACTTGGTCAAGCTTCCACTTTGTATGTTATAGACATTTTCAACTCACCTTCTTCATAACTTGGGCGCATATTGGAGGGTCACCTTCCATTTCGCTTTGCCTTAGAAACTTTTCTCTTTCATTCCTTGACTTGGGCGCATTTCACCCCCTGAGCTTCCATTTTTTGTCACTTAGAAAATTTCACGTCTTCCCCATGATGGGCGCATATTAGAGGGTCTCAAGCAACTCTTCATAACTTAGAAAAAATTTATGCCACCACTTCCCAACTTGGGCGCATTTGAGGGGGTAGACTTCCATTTTATGCCTTAGAAAATTTTCTTGTCTCTATCAACTACCCTGGGCACATTTTGGGTGGGGTCCTTCCAATTTGCAAACACTTAGAAACTTCTCTAGCTACCTCACCTTGATGGGCGCATATTAGGGGGGGAGCTTCAAGTTTTCTTTGACTTAGAAAATTTCCCAAGCATTTAACTTATGATGGGTGCATTTGGAAGGTGGTAGTGCCATTTTAATACTTAGAAATTTTTTCAACTCCACTCTACTCCTTGCTAGGCGCATTCAAGGGGTCCTCCTTCCATCTTCTATCACAGACTTAGAAATTTTTTATTACTCCTGCTACCTTGGGCGCATTTGGAGGTGGCTGCTTCCAGTTTCTCATTACTCAGCAAATTTTCTCCCTCACTCCTTGCTTGGGCGCATCTAGAGGGTCTTGCTTCCACTTCAGACTTAGAAAGTTTTCTAGCCACTTCCACAAACTGGGCACATTTCAAGGCTGGAGCTTCCTTTTTTTTCACAGACTTAGAAATTTTTCAAGCCTCCTACTACCTTGGGCGCATTTCAAGGGGGTAGCTTCTAGTTTGCCATCACCTTAGACGTTTTTTTTGCATCTGGGGTGTTAAGCGAACCTCTGACAGTGACCTTCAAATACTTAGCTGATTTTGACTAGCTTGCCCTAGCTTTCTATTTTTAGTAACCCCTTGATTCTTGAACCTCTGCAACTTTGCTTGACTTGAAATTCACCTGATGTGATCCTCATGGGTTAACTGACCTGTTCACACTTGTCTTTTGCATGCATCGTCTATTTTTAGCCCTGTTCTGGAGGTGACTTACTATAAATAGTAAGTACTCGGATTGCGCTCAAATTTCACCAATGGATTGCTTGAAGGATGTTGATCGCAATGGGATACATCCGTTTTTCGAGATTCTGGCGTTTTACCCCTCATTTTGAGTACCGAAGTTGGAAACCCTAATTTGACTTGCATGTGCCTCAAATGACCCTCGTTTGACCCCGTTTCTGTTCTGGACTGCTCTACTCGTGAAACTAAAGATCTGGGGGCTGGTGGAGTGAACCTACTAAAAATAGTAAGTGCTTGAAAAAGTGATCAATTGATTGTCGGACATGGTTGCATGTCATACTACTCGAGAGATCTCAAAAAACCCAGAAAAACCTAGAAAACTAGCCTGCATGCGGGTACCTGCTAAAATAAGTAAGTCATCAACTTGACTTGCATGTTCTACCATCACGAAGCTCTCGAAAAACCTAGAAAGACCATCTTGACATGCATGGAAAAATCATACATGCAAACCCTAAAAATTGTTCTCGAAGGCAGAACTGCTAAAAATAGAAAGTCATCAGAATTTGTTCAAATTTGGCAGGCAAGTAGCTCAAAGTGCTCTAGTAGCAATCAAAATTTCAAAAGTCCCGAGAAAAAGGTCCCAAATTGATTACTTACTAAAAATAGTAAGTTGTCAGAATTCAGTGAAAATTTAATTGGAGCCTTCCCAAAGCCTCCTGATAGCAATGCAAAGCTCAGATTTCAATTTTCCACCCCAATCTGACCTTAAACTAACCAGAAGAATGAAAACCCTAATTTCACGGACTTAGCCAAAATTTCAACTTAGGCCCAAATATGGGCACATCCCTGGAAAGACAGAAGGAACTGAGAGAGACAACCGCAAAACGACCCAAAACCAAAGCCAAAAGACCCGAATGGAGCAAAATTTAGGGGGTCCCCATTTTGAATGGGGTGATGTGTGAAAAGGTCACAACACTACTCAAGAACATGAGAGAAAAGAGGAGGAAGATGCCGAAGGTGGTGACGGTGGACGGACTATGGCGAGTTGTGACAAACCCAACTGGGCCACCGACAGTGGATGGCGAGAACGTGACATGGTGCCAACAATACAGCAGACGGTACGTTGATGGGAGCTTCAAAGGTATAGGGTCCACTCCCTTACTAGATAAATGGTTTGATTTAAAATTTATGGGCACTTGTGAAGAGGAGTGCTATAAACGGCCTCCATTTACATGTAAATGGCATTATACCTCCGAGTTATGGGTTCGAAAAGGCGACGAAGTCAGAGGGGTGAAGAGAAAACATGGAGAGGAGAGAGAAAATGACAAGAATCAGAAAAACAAAAATTGAAGAGAGAGGAGAGAGAAAATGACAAGAATAAAAAAAATAGAAGAGAGAGGAGAGAGAAAATGACAAGAATCAAAAAAATAGAAGAGAGAGGAGAGAGAAAATGACAAGAATAAAAATCCAAAATTGAAGAGAGGAGTTAAAAAATGACAATTAAAATGGAGTCGAGAAGGGAAGAAATTAAGATGGAGGAGTTGAAAAATAGAGAAATGGAAAAATAGGGCAGAGGAATTAAAAAATTCAAAAAATAAAGAGAGAAAAATAAAAATTAGAAAAAAAGAAAATACAATAAGTGAAGAAGGAAAAGGAAAGAAGGTGAACACTTTGGCTTGTGAGGTCATGGATGAGAGGATACAAGATAATCGGTATAAGGTCATAGATGACATCATCTACTATAAGGATCGAATTTACTTAGTGCCAAAATCAAGACTGAAGGAGAAGATCCTTAGAGCCATTCATGATACCCCCCTTGCAGAATATCCAAGTTACTTCAAGACTTATAGACAGATCAGGGAGAGGTTTTCTTGGAAGGTTCTAAAGGATGATGTTTTGCGACATGTGAGGGAGTTTGTGACTTGTCAGCAAAACAAGTTAGAGTATACTTTTCCAGCAAGATTGTTGCAGCCATTACCTATTCCAAATTAGAAGTGGGAAAGTCTATCTATGGACTTCATCGTTGGACTCCCCAAGGTTCAAGGCAAGGACCATATCTTTGTAGTGGTTGACAGATTAACAAACTATGCCCATTTCTATGCTAACGGAGTATTCAATAATGCAGGTTGCAAAATTACTTTTTAGAGAAATTTTTAGGCTGCATGGATTGCCAAGAAATATAGTCAGTGATTGAGATAGCAAACTTATTAGCACGTTTTGGAGGGAACTTTTTAGATTGGCATGTATGGAGTTAACCCTCAACACCAGTTGCCACCCCCAAACAGATGGAAAAGCAAAGATTGTTAACAAATGGGTAGATGGATACTTGCACAATTATGTTTCAAGACAAAAAAGAGCTTGGGTTAAGTGGTTGCATTTAGGGGAATATTGTTACAGTACTACTTACCACATGTCCATTGACATGTCTTCTTTTAGAGCATTGAATGGCGATGACCCTACAACATTTGTGGATTTGGTTATTTTTGACAATAGGGTGCCCAAGGCTCATGATTGGCTAAAGGAGAGTCAAAGATATCCTTAAAGCACTTAAGGATAACATTCAACAAGCATAGAATCAATAGAAAATCTATGCAGATGGGTGAAGGACAAATAGGACATTTGAAATAGGTGACTTAGTTTTCTTGAGGCTGCAGCCATACAGGAAGTCTTCTTTGAAGAAGAGTGGTGCAGAAAAACTAAAACACACGTATTATGGCCCTTACAGAGTCACGAGGAGAGTGGGAGAAACTGCCTATGAGTTGGAGTTGCCTGAAGATTGCATAATTCATAATGTCATGCCTCAAGAAGGTATTGGGATCACACATGTTACATCCCAAATTATGAAGTTACTATTTACCGTTAATGGATAGGGTAAATGTGAATATAGTATGAATTCTGGAGATGAATTATTGATGCTTGTACCTTGTTTTCATTTGATGTTATCTCAGTTGATGTTATTCATGGTAAAATATTGCATAAGGAGGTTAATGAATCATATATACTGCTATTGTTGTGAGCATTTGATTGTTGTGAGTTTATGACAATGAATGCAAGTATGAGGACCATTCCTCCAGGCGGAGGAGAAATATCACTCGGGAGAGGAGCTTGGTCGGGTAAGCAGTAACATGAACCATTTGAGCATACACACACGTCATTATAGGTTGGGAGAAACCAAGTCAATTATGATGGTCTTGATAAGTCATCCATAGGCTTTAGGAGTCCGGTTTACTTCTTTGTGCTTTGTGAGTGATGATTGTTTATTGTCAGACTTACTATACTGTGATCCTTGTATGAAATTGTGAAAGATATATGTTTAAGGTTGAGTGGGTACATATACACATGTATACATTGTGTACACATATCTATATGTATAAACATATCGATACATACGTACGATAGGTAGATGGATATGCTCATACATATGTGTCGACATGAATATACGTATACACAAGAGTATATATGGTTATGCACATGTTTATATGTACACACCCTGCCTAATATCTATGGTGAAAATAATATTTTAATATTATTGTCTGGTAAATTTACATATATATGTATGTATATATATATATCAATGGAGTAATTATATTATATGATATATACATAGATACATAAATACATGTGTAAATATATATATTTATATATTTTATAAGGTATAAAATATATGCATATATATTAAAGTAAGGTAATATATGCATATATATAAATATATATATATATATACATTACGATGGTAATGTCGAAAATATATATATATTTATATATATAAATCTATTAATACTTAATATAAATATATGTATTATAAAATATTTAAATATATATGATTAAATATTTATAAATTCCAAAGTATAAATATTTATAAATACAAAGTGTAAATATTTATAAAACTTTAAGTTGATAAAATTAGAAGATTTAAATCTTTTAATATGAGCAAATTTTATAAAGCGAACTATTGAGAGGAAATAGTCGCTAGACTTAAAAGAAAATATAAGTCTTCATAAAAGTATAGAGCTTCTTGTTTCAAAACATAAGGAAACAATATGAATCGAAATATTTGGAGCTAACTTTTGAAATAAAAAATATTTGCTGAGAGTTTTTCCCATGAAATGGAGGAAAGCTTCAAACGCAGGAAAAATGGAGGAAAGTTTCAAACACTGGAGAAGAGGAAACGCCAGCCAGATGGAATGTGTTGTAGCAAACCTAAACTTGACAAATTCACAGCAAGCATGAGTCATTCTCTGATATGCGCCAAAGAGGGACGTTTTTCCTCTAAGTGGCGATTTTTGAGCTTTGAGTTGAATAAATCTGGTAATGCTGGCTCCAAGAGGGTCAAATCACTCATTTTTATGATGATATAGGGTTTATAAGTCTACCAAGTAGCATTTGACTGAGTCTGGGCGACTTGTTGTCATTTTACATGCCCACAATGAAGGAATTTGTTGCAATTACGGCCCTATAAATACACGCCCAGCCATTCTTTGTTTCACATCTTTGAGCAATTTGATTCTTGCGTTTTTAAGAGCTCCCATCTCCATTATCTAAGTTGTGTTTTTCTTTATTGCTGCATTTTTCCTTTATGCTTAGTGTGAGAAATACAGAAGTTTTTTACCAGCAATAAACAATTTACTGAGTTTAATCCCTTTTAAGCTTAGAGTGGAGTGAAGCCATAGTTGAGTAAACTCCTATTAGAGGAGTGCAATTTGTGAAGAGTGACTTGAGAGATCATCACAGTTTGAGAAACTTGCAAAGGAGCCATATCCATTTAAGATTCTGGAAGTTGCTGAAGGAGTGTCAAGAGGAGCAATGCTGGGAGAAGGAGATTTAAATCTCAGGCATGAAATCTAATTTATTATAATTCTTGTTTGAAATGCTGCATTCTCTTGGTCTTGTGTTTGATGTTTGCAAGTAGCTCAAGGATAACTAGAATTATCTTGTTAAACATTCATTACAATTAAGGGTAAATGTACAAGGGAATTCAATGCATTAAGGGAAAAATGCATTTTAAAGGAAAATGTAAAAAGGATTCAAGGATAAAGGGATTGTAAAAAGGGGATTAAATGTTTAACGAGCTAAACGGATTAGCTTAACTTATCTTGCATTAAAGGGAAATAGTGGAAAAAGAAATTAAGGGATTGTTTTTTTTTTGTTTAACATAAAGGGGAAATTTATGAAAAAGAGATAAGGGGAGATTTAAAATGCATATTAGTATGAAATTGCATATTCTGTATGATCTCCATAAGAGGAGAACACTGTTGGCATGGATATTATTTGCTAAAATCCTGATTGCTCTCAAAAAAGAGAATTGAAGCATTAGAGCCACTTTTATAAGGTGTTTTTAAGTACTCCACGATAGGAGAAAGAACTTGATTGAGGAATTCAGCAACATTATATAAAGTATAACATAAGTATTTAATTATACTAGCTATGTTTGAGCGTGGGATGATTTATAATTGCTCTTGATACATAGGAAATGAAATGTTGCATTCTAGTTGTAATCTGCATTAATTTTATGATCTCCATATAAGGAGAGTATTGTTGCAATAGTAACTATATACTAGAACAGAAATAAGGACAGGAGTCAAGTAAATTCTATCGGCTTAAGTTATTAGGTTAACTAAGGTAAGCCTGGATTACTCCTAGGATAAAGATTTCCAGTATAAGAGGTAATAGGTGAATTACTTGTTATGTCGATTCATTTCTAGCAATTAGAATGTTGTAGGAAGTCTGGGGTGACTGATTACCCAATGAAGGACATAACCTACGTGTAGTGTAAGATAGCCTTAATTCAAATTGGCCCCGAGTAGTGTATATGATAGATGACTTTCTCAGTCATTTACTAAACTAAAACTCTTTGATCAAAGTAGTGTAATGTACCTACATCCTCTTAGATCGAGCGATGTTTACACTGTTAGTTCATTGTGATCCTTGTACTAGTTCGAGATTGTGAAATAGCAAGGTTCTAGTTGTGTAGGACACATCACTATGCTCAGTTGGTAATCGTTAAAGGATACCTTACCAATCTCTTCGACGAAGGGAGGACCATCTATTGGAAAATGGATGTGCGGAGGACTGCATTATAAGTCCGTGGTTGGCAGAAAAGCGCCCAAGTGATGTTTCTCCAAAGCAAGCGGCCGATGTACCAAGATTTGAAAGGAAAAGAATTATGGACCTTCTTACCACTATTTGTTCTAAAGCTCATTGGAGCCATGTTAGTGAGGTATGTATTCTTGTTTCATGTACTTGTGAAGTTATTATATTGAAATGGAATCTTTATTGTAAATTGATTTGGCAACTGGTTCATGTTTTATCTATGTTCCACCACGACGTCGGACTGAGACGTCGAAAGAGCAGGGGGCGGGTTTAGGGCCGAGGGGGGACAAAAGGGGCCTCAATTCCGGAGACCGAGAGGGCAATGAGGGACATATACTATATACTATACATATGGTACTTAAAATGCTAGTTATAAAAAGATGTATAAGACTATTAAGAAGTAAAATAGCAAAATTGAGATACTAAATTAGTACTTGAACATTGAACATTGAATATTGAAGTTTTCAGTATCGAATGATGAATTACTAATTAGAAATTAGAATAGTAATACTCAATACTACAATGTAACAATTGTTGCATCGGCAAATGGAAGATTTCTATTATATTATATCAAAAATATCTGATTATAAAGATGATTACAATGAGTAGCATGATTATATGATATCAAAACAAGTACAAAATCAAAATGCCAAAATGACAAAATGTAGTGAAGGAGGCAGAGGCCTCTAATCATCCCTCGGGAGGTCGGCAAACTCCTCATCACTAGAACCACTGGACTCCTCAAGGTCAAGATCCGCCAAAGGAACACCAACCAACCCTATATCTGAAGCATCCTCATCCTCATCAATCTATGATGGCTCCTCTGGCTCTACATCCCATCGTGCTGCTGGGCTCTCCTTGTACACACGTGTCCTGCGGTCAGTGATACGCAAGGCACTATGTACAGCCACTAGCTTCTCTGCTCTCTTAGAGGTAAGTCTATTCCTCTTAAGAGAGTGGATGAAGCTATAAGTAGACCAGTTCCTCTCAGAAGTTGAAGAACTAGAAACCTGGGACAGCAAACGAATGGCTAGTGTGGTAGTCAGTGATTTCGGTCCATGACAAGTCCACCACAAAATCGGATCCTCCTGTGCCATAGTTCTTATGTCCGCCTTTGCTGCAGCCTTATAACCCCTAAGAGTAGCAAATTTCGTCCACTCAGTGCGAATGGTGCCAGCAGCTTCAACATCATACATCCTATCAATGCATTTGAAGAACCCTTCCTTCACCTCATCATCCTGAATCGGTGTAACTCTCCCAGGCCTAGGCATGTACCACTTCGGATTCAATGCATAAGCAGCCATGTGCAAGGGAGTGTTTAGGCTGTCCCATCTACGCTGAATAATAGGCTGAATGTAAACATTGTAGAACGCTAAAGTGGGGTCCTCTCGCACAACTGCCCTCATCTGACCAAGCATAGAATCAATGTACTCATACACCTCCCCAAGGTTAGGTGCATCCCCATCCCCATATCTGATGACCTGTACAACTGGTGTAATGATGGTGACAATATATTTTGCATCATGCCAAAATGCATCACTCTTCACTATCTCCTTCTCCCTCTTCCCCTGCTCTGTCCTGGACCCATCCCAACGATTCCAGTCTTGTGTCATAACCATGACTTGCAGTGGCTCTTGCAACTCAAGCATTCTCTCCAAAAGAATGAAATAGGATGCATATCTGGTCTCAACTAGTTTCAAGAACTCCTTCTTCGCGAAGCTCCTGAAGATGGCATGTGAAGTGTGGTGGTTGCAGATATACATTTGCACATCTCTAGCATTGCTGACCACTCCTCTAATCCACTCAATCTTCCCCATGTCCTTGAGTGCATTGTTCATGGCATGCACACAACATGGAGTCCACCAAATGTGTCTATATGATGCCTCTATAAGCCTCCCTGCAGCTCTGCACACATGTGCTGCATCTGTCACTACTTGGACCACATTTTGTGGCCCAATCTCCTCAATAGCTGCCCGAAGGATCTCAAACTGAAAAGCAGCATCTTTTCGATGCCCTGAACAATCAACTGCCCTGAGAAAGAATGGCCCCTCTGAACATGTAACTATAACATTGATGAGTGGACGATGCCTAATGTCCGTCCACCCATCCATAACTATGCTACATCCAGAGTCCTCCCAACATGCCCTCATCGTCTCCATCAATGAATCGATCTTGGCATAGTTGTTATCCAAGATCGTGGTCCTCAATTTGTGCTCACCTGGTGGCACATATGATGGTCCTCCCTTCGCCACCATCGACATCATCTCCTTATAATAAGGAGATCGAGCTACATGGAATGGGATTCCATTGGCAAAAAAGAACCTGCCAATGGAATCATCTATCCGATCCCTCAGGTGCACATTAAATAAATCAGCTATGGGGTTAGGCTGACTTTGCATCTTGCGTTTCCCCTTGCCCTGTTGTGATGCAGCCATAGTGCTATAAGTGGATGACGGTCCTGAGGCTGACCCTGACAATGTTCCTGCTCTCTGATGCAATGTAGGAGTAGAAGTACGTGGCTGCGTCTGCATTTGCTGCTCTTGAATCTGCTGAATAGTCTGAATATGTTGCCTACCAGACAAGGTAGTAGGCATTGGAACTGCCAGGTCATCTGGAACACCAAAGCCATTTAATTCAATCAGATTCCAAATTTTAGGCTCTCAAATGCTCCCAATAACTTCCTGGCCAAAAGAGGAAGTGTGCATTAACTCTGGTGATGCTCCCAAACCAATCATCACCACAAATGTTGCATTGCCATTTCCTCGTACCACCAGTTGATGACGTTGGGGCTGTTATTCTTGTTGCAAACTGTTTGAGAGGAGATTTGGGATCATAAGAACCCCTAGCCCACTTTGCCAAAACCTGGGAAGGGCAATCAGTAGAAACTGGTGCACTAGCTATGGAACTAGTATGCCCTTCTGGATTTGACCCTTGCTCACCCCCCTCATTGTGCTCATCCTCATGCTCAGGTTCATATTCTGATTGGCTTGCACTATGAGAATCAGTTTCCATCTCATGCTCACTCATTTCATGACTATGGGAGCTCATTTTGACACTGCATTTCACAAAATGAAAAAAAATTCAATAAACACATAGTTTCAGCCTATGCCCTACTTTAAAATTAAAAAATAAAACTCTATATTTTAAATTTTTCAACAAATTTTATATTGCAAAACAAAATCTAAGATTCTAAATTAATTTAGAAACTAGAAAACGAAACAACAAGAATTTAGAATTTAGAAATGAAATAAGAAAAATTAAAAAATGAAACAACAAGAAATGAAAGAACTTAGAACATTGAAAATCAGAAAATAAAATAAAAAATAAGTTAAAAACCCTACCTTTGCTTGAAAAATCTCTTCAACAAGGTGAAGAATCTTCCTCCTCTTCTTCTTCTTGCTCCTTGACACTCCTTTTTCACTTGCAATCACTCCTTTCACTCCTCCAATCACTCTTTCCTCAGCCTTCACTCTTCTTCTTATTGCTGTAGCAAACAAGTAGAAATGCAAATGTGAATAAAAATGAAGATTAGAGGGCCTTTTGAAGGCATGTTAGAGTTTAGATGGGCCCCACATGCCCTTAGGGTTCGAATAGAAGAAATAAACTATTAAAAAAATGTTTTAAAATTAAGTTTTAATGTGCCTTTTGGCTGTCCGCCGTGGGAGACGCCTGAGATGCCTAGGCTGCCTCCCATGTCTTTGGAGACTTCAAGCCTTGGGAAGGACGTTTCTGTTAAGTCCACAGAATGGAAGAGGCACTGGAACGCCGTCTCCTATCGCCTCCTGGACGTCCCTGTCTCCCAGAGTCAATTAGGGCCTAGAGGGGAGGGGATCTGCCCCTGGGTCTTTCACTGGTGAATTACAGCTATTGATTCCACATTCATTTGTGTTAGTTTTTACCTTATTGTATTTATCGTAGATTTGTACTTGAAAAACAGATTTTTATCTCTTTACAAGAAAAACACAAAAAATCAAAACACTCAAACAAAATGCTTTAAACAAAGGGAGAAAATGAGTTTTGGCACTCTAATAGCTGCTGTTAATAACCTCTTCTAATTGCTGCCTCTTTATAACATAGTCGCTGCCTTTCTCTGTATCATTGCTACCTTAATAGCTGCCTTAATTTGATCATTGTATTATCCTGGATATCCTTTGACGTAGATCCCATTTGAGATCAATGATAATGATGAAAAACTCTTTCATTCATTACCAATCTTTCTATCAAACTACCTTTGACATCTATGACGCAATTCAACAATCTCTTATGTGCCTTTGACATCAATGACAACATTTCCAACAGTAACAACAAGTAACAAGAGCAATATCGCTGGTGGTACTACCACACAGTGTTACAATGTTAGCTCTTACAATTCATTCCAAACCAAATATATATCTGCTGTTAAAAATATTAATGTAATATGAAGTTGATTAAAACACCCCAAATGAACCTTCAACTTAGGAAGCTAACCATCCAACATTGTAATAAGTTAATAACAAATATACCTTAGAATATGGCAAATGGAAGTCTGGTACAAGTCTGGACAGCGAGATAGATGTCTCGGGAAACTTCACCAAGCTACCTCCAACATGCCAAAATGATGACCAACTACATTAGCACCCAAACAACAGTGCCAACTCACACCAAAACTCATGAAAAGAGTGTATCACTATTCTGAAAAGGTATATTAGACATCTGCAGGTCTGAAGCTACAGTTGCAGCAAGTAGCAACAATGGTACAGCCCCCTAAAAAGCACTTTGTTGGAAAAATATTGTCATTGATGTCAAAGACGTTTTGGTGATATTGATGGCCCCAAATAAAATTAACTTACTCTTATATTGGTTGACCCCCTTTGGAGTATTGAAGATAACTAAATGAAAATAAAATTAAGTGTTTTATTATTCATGAGGCCAACCCTCCTTATGGTGCCGCCCCATGTTGGGGAAATTAAATTAAAAATAAATTAATTTTATTGGGCTGACCCCCTAGAGAGGTGCGCCCAACCTTGGGAAATAAATAAAAAATAAACATCATTTTTGCTAAGTGGGGGCCAACCACCTTGGAGAGTCGCCCCTCTTGGGTGAAGAGGCATGATTGTCAAGTATAAATAGAGGATTGTGAGAGGGTTTAAAACCAATCAATTCAAGGAGTATTATTCGTATGAAGAGCAGAAATAAAAGATATTTGATCAGATTTATCAAAGATATGTGAGCAGATTTATGAGAGGTATTTAGCATCAATTTGTGAGAGAAATAAAAGCAAGATCATGGCATTTCTATGACCAGAAATTTTAAAGACCATAGTGCAGATTTATGAGTGTATTGCATATTTATGAGCAGTTGTTAAGGTCACATCTAAGAGGAAGTTGCAAACAAATCATCATATTATTCACTTAGAGGTTGAAGCCTCCTAATTGAGGAGATGGAGAGGTTGGTGCCTCTTATTAGAAGAGATTGGCATCTCTTGTTGGCTTGGTGCTCAATGGTGGGGATTGGAGTTTCCAGTGGGTTGGTGCCTACGAAATTTGTAAGAAGATTTATAAAAGCAATATTTTGTTGTGGTTTTCTCTCGAAAGGGTTTCCACGTAAAATCATGTGTCTCTTATGTGTGTTCTTAATTGCTAGATCTTGCATATATGGTGTTGCTACGGATAAATAAGGTGTGAGGTAATATTGTTGTGATCGTTTAAGTTGAGAAAAGAAAAGTTTGATCTATACTAATTCACGCCCCCCTCTCAATATAAGTGTGTGTTTCATCAATTGGTATCAAAGCGGTTTCCTTCGGAAAGAGATTAACCACTTGAAGGTAGATCTTGGAAGCACACATGCCCGAAGGATATGGATTTTCCTCAAATACACACCACTATTTGATGGAACAAATTATTCCTTTTGGAGCATAAGGATGGAGACTTATTTGAATGCTCTAGGATATGATATTTGGTGATTTGTTGAAGTTGAGTTGTACTCCTACAACCCCAATAACAAATCAAGCTGAAAAGAGGGTGAGCGAGAACAATGCCAAATCCAAAAATGCGATCTTGCGTGGATTATCCGAATCGGAGTTTGTGAAGGTTATGCACTACAAATCAGCTAAGGACATGTGGGATAAATTGAAAAATATATATGGAGATGATGTCGGCACCATCGCAGGCCATTGTGGCTCTTAGGCTTCTGGAGCGTACAACCTTCGTGAGATTTGTCTCAGGGGGTTAGCGTCGGTCTCTCCAGGTAAGCCCATACATCATCCGCATCCTCCATCCATAGGATGGTTTTCAAAATGTTCTCCCACTTCCATCTCAGAATGTTTGTTGTCAACAATATTGGGTTTCCATTTTGTTTGTTCACCGTAGGGTGAAGGGTCGGTACTAAATTTTTCCTTCGGTCCTCCTCGGGATCGTGGGTTGCTTGCCATCCCTGGCCATGTCACACACGTTGCCAATCCCACTTGTGGTAGGCTAGGTCAGCCTTGATGGGTATAGTGTGGTCTCCAATACTCACCATAATGATGTTTCCCACCTCCCAACACCGGTTCCCGGTCTTTTTGCCAACCTAAATTCCAATTTCTACTTTTGGGTTTCCATCCTTTGTTTCTCCACACTGCGGGATCCTGTAGGGTGGCCCTTCTTGGTTTTGCACTCCTCTCGGGTGCGATTGGCTAATAATTTTCCTTGGTTCCTCCCACTGGCCCTGGGGAACACGTGAATACCTCCGTCTGGGAGCATTCATTGTCTCTCTCTCAAGGATCACCTAGTTCATAACACTTCTGTACACGCTCTTCCTACCCAATCTTTGACTGCTTCTTTGGGGATTCCCTTAGGGAAGTGGCCCCTATCTAAGCACTTTCTGGGCATTTCTATGTATCAGCGTGGGCCTTCCTTTACCATCATACTGTATCTTGTTTCTTGGACTTCTGTTGCTTCAGTAACCTCTAGGGGATGCATTGCTATTGTACTGGGGCTTTGGTGGTGTGTTCGGCAGTGTTGACGATTCTCCTTGAGTGAAGAGTACTTGCGTACCCCTTGCTCTCAAATTGTATGGGCATTCCTTAATGGAATGTCCCATCACTTGGCAGTTATCGCAGAATAGCTTCTTTGGACAATTGGCTTTTGTGTGACCTTCCCCATTGCAATCTGTACACCACAATTCCCTAGCTTCCCTCATACTCTCCTTGTTGGCCCTTAATTCTTTCATCATTCTCATCATGTCCTTCTTGAGTGCTTGCACGGTTTTGGACTCACTGTCGTTGTTGTCATTTGTACTCACCCCATCGTCCCTCTTCCTTTTCCCTTGAGAGGATGTTTTATTTTCACTCTCTATATCCATTGCCTAATTGTACACTTCGGTGTACGACGACAAAGGTATGACTTTCATTTTTTTCCTTAAAGATGGAAGCAAGCCTTCGATGAACCACCTTTTCTTTATCACATCAACCGACTATGCCTCCAATTTCCCCAACAAATCTTCAAGTCTCCGGTTATAGGTACGCACACTCTCGTGCTTCCCTTGTTTCGTATTGTAGATTTCCGCTACAATCTCACTGTCATTCCTCAGGAGTTTGAACTCGTCTTGGAATGCCTTCTTGAGTAATCTTCATGATGCCCTATTTACTTGGTCTAGTTTTGTGTACCAGTTGATGGCACTATCTCTCAGCGTTGTTGGAAATGCTTTCAGCCAATAGTCCGGGTCATCCTGTCCATTGGCTACCCAAATTGTCTCGCACATTTTACAGTGTCGTATTGGATCTTCTAACCCATTCCTCATAAATTTTGGCAACTTTTGCCTCTCGATTGGCGGAGTCACCATCCTTCCCCGATGCCCTCCTTGTGTGTTGGACCTGACTGGACTGGTTCTCTCGCTATGTCCCGGTGTGTCACTTGCATTCTCGGCCATGTACGAGTCTCTCCCACGTCTTCTGTCAGCGTCCTCGACACCTCGAGTCTCTTGGGGTTCGTTCTAGTACTCCCTCTGCCCTGGGGTCTTGGGCTCAGATCTTCTAGTCCTTAGCCCTTCGTCGTCGTCCGATATGGACAACTCCCGAATGCGTCAAATACTACTGTCAGGCGCTTCACTTAATTCATTTTCATTGTCATAAATTTTGTATCTTTATCCGTACGGTGTACTGAAGGGTCCATCCCTTTCCTCGACCAGACTTTGGTGTGCTCTTATGATAGATTGATCTATTCCATCCAGGTTCTAGTGTGCTCTTATAATGGATTTATTTATTTTAGTTATATCTTCATGGATTTCTTTGTCAAGTTCATTTAGCCTTCGTCATTTGTTTTCTTGCTCCTGTAGCCTGAGTGATCGTCGAACCTTCTCTTCTTGAGTTTGGTGCCAGATTGGTACTCAAGTCTTATCTTGGTTAGGTTGTATGGGCATTAAAGGTTGGTCACGCAATCATTGATTGCCAGGAGTATGTCTCCAGTTGGTATCCCGTTCCTCCTCTTCCTGCTTGGTTCTCTCCTCGTACCGCTAGAGTATTTGTTGTCTTCTCTGTTCCTGATCCCTCTTGGCTTGGAGATCCTGTAAGATAATGTAGTGGCATGCTATCAATCTCGGCAATCTGGTAAGGAGATGGTTGACCTCTTGGTTGACGTGCAGTCTATCCCAAATAACCGACTAAGGGGTCTCTCGCCTGAGAGCCTCCCTCTGTACGTGGTCCTTTAACAAGATTTCCCACAAACTGTAGAGGTCTTTTGTCAAAGTGTCTTCATGATCCTCGTTTGCTTGTACCGACTCTTCAGTCGGCTGCCCCATCAGGACGCCATTCTCCCATTTGGGTGATCGCTGAATTCACTTAGGCAATGGTGCCAAATGTTTACTCACTGGAGTACTCACGACGTACTACAAGAGTAAACGAAATTAAGAGAACATAGACAAGTATGAACAATCATGAATGCATATTGCACAACAAAATAGTACTTCATTTATTATTCACGGTAACCAAGTACAATTAGCCATACAACATCAGAATGTGACAACATGTAATATAATATCATAAGTACCAACATAATGTCTCCCGACTATACTAACTCAAGTACAAATAGCTGCTGGCGGTAGTTGAGGAACCAACCGTCATGACACTTCAAGACAACAACTAATCACTAGTCGGGGAACTTAATTCCCAAGACAACTAACATGAGAAGTACATAGAAAATATTAACATTAACTAAA
>VDFB02108333.1:0-29470 GCA_007258455.2 Sequoia sempervirens
TGTTCCTCTTGCTTCTTATCAATTTTGGTTATTTTACTCTCGAGCCTTTCTTAATTAGTGTGTCTCTTCTCTTTAGGTTGATTTTTATGCTTCCTTGTTTTTGTTTATAGATCTTATTGGACCTTCTAGGTTATGCTTAGTAATTTTCTTATACCTCCTCTTCTATTATTCGTATGTGCTCTTGATCATTTGGTTCCTTCCTTTAGTTTTTTGTTTGTTTCCTTATGTTGTTTTGTCTTCCATTCCTAAGTTTTTTTAGTGATTCTTTGTATTTGTTCTTTATTTTGTAGTTCCTTGCTTTAAGTCTCCTTTCTCTGGCTTATTTACTTTTTACGCATTTGTTCATTGTGGTTTCTCCTTTTATTTTCTTTGTCTCATTTTCATTTTCCTTATTCAATTTATCCTAATTGCTTCCTTATTTTATCTTGTCCTCATTCTCGTTTATTGACTCTTTTTATTGGTTTCAACTTTTTTGAGCGGACTCCCCTCTTTTTCTTGGGTCTTTATTTTAAGTGTTGCTTTTTTAGTCCTCTTGACATTTCATCACATTTCTGATATTTTTTCATCTTCTATATTTATTTAAGGTTTGCATGGTCTTTCATCTTGGACTTTTCCTCCCCTCTACTCTTTATCTGACTTTTTCTCTTTTTTGGGGTTATGTGCCTCCCCTCTTCCCCATCCCTCTCCTATTTCTACCCAAGTCTGCTATCTTATTTTCACCTTTCTCTCTTTCTGCTTTTCATCCTGATGATGGATCATGGAGTTTGATCCGAAACGTTGATGTAAAAAATTGCACACAGTTATTCCAGAAATCATGTACACACTATCATGGACTGTGGAAACAAAATGTTATTAAATGATTAATTGATTATTGATAAAATCACAAGCTCCCATTTGTTATTTATGGATGGATTCTTACAAATATTAATCAATGATATATAAAATCTAAGCTCAATCTTCAAAAAATACTATTTATCATTACTCCATGATCAAAGAATCAAGTGGTGGATTGTATATCATATTTGTCAACTCATTTGGGATTTATCATTCTCATTGCATATTTTCTTACCTCTAACTTTTCCCTACAAATAATCGATTGTATTTTGACAATACTTATTCAAGTGGACTATGTTTATTTATTAGATTATTTTTATCATCACATAAAGCACAATAATGTTTTGATGGTCAAGGTTAATCATCACCATTATCATAGACATTTAGAAGACCCAATGATTGAAATATACATAGACCCCCGTACATCCCTTATATATATTAATAGCTAACCCTTTGGGTGGGTTTTTTTTAATTAACTTAATATTAGTAGACTAGGAAATTATATAACAAATAATTATTAAAGTTTATTATAAAAGTAATGGATTTATTGTTATATATTAGAAATAATATTCATTAAAAATTAGATGAAAAGTGATAAGTTAAATAATACAAAGAATTTAACAAGTATTTATTGCTATGCAAAACTTAATTAAGAAACATAAGATAAAAAAATTAAAGCTAGTAGAATTTGACAAATGTCTAAAATAAAATCTTTGGAATTGTCAATCATAAAAAAATATCTCAAGCAAGCTATTATCCTCTAGAATCTTGGAAAGGATCTATTTGTTTACCTCCACCAAAAGGCCTTGGAAAGTGAATCGACCTCATTGTTAAGCTCCCTATAAAAATGATAGAAGGAGATATTAGTGAAAAAGAGACTCGACTTATCATTCTAAATTACTAAAGGGGCTAAATTTAGATTTTTAATTCTTTACAGCCCTTCAAACCATTTTATAACATCCAAGTCACCAAAATCCTAAAAAAATTCTACCCCACTGTTTGCTACCAATCTCAATAGATGATTCATAGTCATAAATTCAATAAAATTGTTAGTGGTCTTTCCTAGAACAACCCTAAATTTGATAAAATGATTAGAGTTTAGATACTAATACAACTAGCTCTGCATCGAGTGAGTAATTGTTAGGCCCCATCAAAGTATCTCTAAGTAATCAATGTGTAGAGGAACTAAAAGCCTAGGAAATTTCAACTCTAAAGTGCATTTGAAATATTTATAAATATTATGAATTCAAGATAAACATTAATATTAGGAATCAAATAACCATGAAAAATAGAGACATTCCTAGCTAGAAAAATACCTTAAGATAAAATCAAAGATATATCACCACTTATCAAGACACTAATAAACAATATTTCATTCTCAAACACTCCTCATACTAGTCAACACCTCTGTCTTTGTCCAAAATTTGACCATATAAGTACAAGTAACTAAAATATTATCATTAGTCTCTAAATTACACAAAGAGCATCACCTTGGATTGTGCCAACATCTTTTTTTTTAATATGTTTTCATTCAAAAATTTATTATGTAAGGCAAACCACATAAAAACCCTAGTCTTAAGTGGAGATTCAATCCTCAAAAGGTTTTTCCACCACCATGAGTATGCACCATGGATCACATCTGTAAATGTATCCTTGTAAACCAAGCTAGAATTATACTCCCCTAGAGAGGAGTTTTTGGACCAAATGAATTTATCCTCCAATTCATTGATTATAGCACAGTTCCACTTCATTCTCACCATATAAGCCTCCCAAATATTCCTATCCACACTAACCAAATCTAAATAGATAGTATATTTCCACCTTTAATATCATACATTCCTAGTTATTGGATTTGATATGCATATGATAGAGTAATAATACTCCTCCCCTATAGAAAATAAATTAAATTCACATAAAAATGATATGTACTACTACACCCAACCCTTTATTAGATATGTCAACTCTTATCCTATCGCCTTTTATCACCTTCCAAATAGCATGTTCCCAATAATAGGAAATGAATGAAATATAACCTTCCACAAAATAGAAACATTATGAGCGGTTTTGATCAATATTATTATCAAATTTTTAATAGACAAGGGAGCTTTATAATTTTGAATAATAATTTGATTTCAAATTCTCAATTTTAAATAATCCTCTAATAGATTTTAGTAACAAGAGCCTTACCAAAGATGGATATTTTTAGGCCCTTAGAACCCCTCATCCTTAGGCTTAGCTAAAGGCATCTAATTAACTTGGGGAATCCCAAATTTCTTCTTCCTCCTTATCCAAATGAATTTGAATATTTTCTTTCCAATATTCTCTAGGATTCACTTGGGAATATGAGCTAAAAGTAGCCAATACATTGTAATAGCTTCCAAAAAATATTCAACTTAATTAATTATCCACCAATAGAGAGCAATCTATTACACCTCAAATTTATTCTCTTATCAACCTTTTCAATTAGAAAAAAGGCAATAATTTTTCCTATAGTCATTGGGTTTCATGAAAAATATTAAGTACTTAAAAACAACATATAATTCAAATTTCTAGAAGGGAAAACATTGAAGAACACACCTTTTGTTATTTGATTGTAGCTAGTAAAAATAAATGAACTTTTGTGTATTGATCACCATCCTAATGGATACTTTGAATAGGTCAAAAATATCTTTTAATTTAGAAATGTCTCTTCTAGATTCCCTATTCATTTGAAGGATGAGTGACTAGAAGGAAATGTGATGGGAATGATGATACCCCCTTGAGAGAACAAAAAGGTTGGGATATCATGGGTGTGATCTAAAAAATAAAGAGGATATGCAAGATAGGGATAAGATGAAAGATGATTGAATAGAAAAATTTAAGGGACAGGTGATGAAAGGATGAAGGGATAATGGGTTTTGGAGGAAGGGGTTGGATAGAAGATGGAGGGAATGATTATGAATGGGAATGTGTTATGTTGCATTGGATTGATCACTCTTTATTTGATATTACACTAGATGATATGAACCAAGGTATAAAATAAGGGTGGAATGTCCCATATGTAAGAAAATAATTCACAAGCAACCATTTAACATCATGACATGGATTCACGGTCAGGATGATCCACTGTGTCACTAGTACCCTATTGGCTGCTATGAAGGAAGAGATGGAGTTGAAAAAGACCGAGGACCACCCAGATTGGGTTGGGGATGAAATGGTTCAGCTGTTGTCGAAGAACTGGGAAAAAGCCAGCTAATCTGCGGTTGGTTTGTTGTTGGTCCAATGTGTTGTTGGTCTGCGTCCTGTTTTGGTTATGTTTTTTGGTGTTTAAGTTTGTTTAATGTTTTGTTGTTCTAGAACTTTCTAGACCTTGGGGCTCTCTGTGTAGGGTACAACACCCTGTAAATTCTTCTTATCATATCAAAAACATCATGACATGGATGACTATGATATTACTATAGAAATAGGTTAAAATGACCAAGAAAAATGCAAGAAAAATGATAATGCACACAAACAAGCAATCAAGCATAAAAAAAATGATACAAAATAAAAGATGGTGTTGCTCTAGTCAAGATGAAAATCTATGATTAGTTGATTGGTGATGGAGGGTGTTGATGTGAGAACA
The DNA here is from genome assembly GCA_007258455.2 of Sequoia sempervirens. Lineage (NCBI taxonomy): Eukaryota > Viridiplantae > Streptophyta > Pinopsida > Cupressales > Cupressaceae > Sequoia > Sequoia sempervirens. The sequence continues at coordinate 4,439 of VDFB02108333.1, forward strand.
ATATATCCTTAAAAAATATGAGGCTTTGGAATGATATATCCTAATGGTGATGATTATATTTTGATCAAGGTTGTAGCAAGGATGGGAATAAGACCAAGTTTGTGATTAAATGATTTACCTAGATTGTATAACTAGATTGCATGGATTAATATTAGCTTACAATATTGGATTGCTAGGAACAATGGGCTAATAGGAGGAATGGCATAGGATTGCATGAAGTTATCATGTAGTTTGATACCAATGATAAGGGGAAATGGATTTAGGATGAGGGGATATAAATTTAATGGGAATAGATGGGTAAATATGGTGAATGGATGAGGGTAGGGAATTTCCAAGGACTAGGTGATGGAGGAAGAACATACCCCACTCTAGATATGTCATTTATAATGGGGCATTGGGATGCATTATAGGATAATGTAGTAGGAGAGGAAGGATGGAGGTTGATACACGGATGGGGGAGTTGGAGGAAGCATGAGTATATATAGTATGGATGGAAAATATGGAATAACTAATAAATATGGAGGATATAAATACAAGGCATTGAGATAATAAGAAGGATATGGATGAAATTTAAGTAGAGGAGGATGGTGGGCTTGGGGAGGTAGTGTGACAATTGAGGGTAGTAAAACATTTTTGTATAGATGATATGTAATATGGATAAAGTGCAAAAAAATTAAGGTTTTTACTATCCAAAGCATGATTGGATAGGTTTCCCTTATCTGTATCAAGATCAATGGAAGGGTGGAGGGATTGGAAAGATGGGAGACATTGGGTAGATATGGATATGCTAGATATTGAGATTGTATAGGATGAGGTAGATAGGGTAGAATGGATAGAAAGAAACTTACCCTTGAAATTGTAGAGTGCAAGAACATGAGGAATTTATGCTCACATATTTTCTAGGTCATCATTGGTATTTTCCCAAGGTGCTTATTTTCAAAAAAATTGTCATTGTATGGATTATTTGTCTTTACTATTTTTCTTAGATTATTTTTCTTTTTAATTTTTTTTTACTGTTTAAGATAGGATGGATGAAGGTAGATAATGGTGGAAGGTAAGGATTTTAATAGGGGATAGGTGGCATGAGATGTGAAGGAGGGTTTTTAACATCTATTTCTATAGAAAGAGAAGAGGAACCCATCACGATAATCATGAGATGTTTTTAACAACCCTATGGATTGGAAAATGAGCTTCTACAAAGGAGAATCAAGATGTTATTGGGATGTTAGATGATGAAGTGGAAGGTAGGTTGGATGGAGAGTAGGTGGATTATGCAAAGGAATGGATTAAGGGCATGAGGTGGTAGATGAAAGTTGGATGTAAAACATTTGGATGAAAGGATGGGATGGTAGCATTATGAGGGAATATTTTCAAGATCAACATTGGCACACATCTTGATGGTTGTGTAGATGCGGAAGTTGGGATGATGGATCTTGGGATGTAAAGGACCAAAATGGGTTTAGGAGATAATAGAAGACTTGGGATAGTGGAGTTTTTCAGTAAATGGGGGCAAAATAAATATGAAAGATGGAAGATGCTTGGATGAAGGGTGAGGGGATTTAGGAGTGGAGAAAGCTTTTGGAGTAGAATATTTGGATCCCAATTTTGAATTTGTATTTGAATGCATTTCTTCTTTGTGTTTTGAGATCCACATGGTTTTTTCTTTTTTTTTTTCTTGTCGGGCCTTGGTGGCTTCTTAGATTTATTTAGATTTGAAATCAAATTTTTCTTTGCTTTGACATGTTTTGATGAGACATGGCAATCCTTGGATTGTTGTAGATTTTTTTTTTTGATGTTTTGACTTGGAATTAACATTTCTTCCAAAGGAACTGGAATGGATGGTGATCATGGATAGTGCATGGAAGGAGTGATGGAGGGAACATGATGAATGGGGTGCAAGGATGTGTGTAGTTATTGATCTTGATTAGTGATATCAAAGGATGGAGTTGTAGGGTTAAAGAGGATGGATTTTAGGATGTAGGGACCCAAGATGGATGGTAAATATGAGGTAGAGGTAAAGCTGGATTTTGGTCCATAAGGTCCCAAAATGGATTTGGAAGATGGGGGAGGTATACTAGTTTTTGGTTTCGATTGATATGATGGAGGGAGGGATGGTGATAAATTTTTTGGATGAGGAACAAGATGCACTTATTGAGGGTTTTAAAGAAGTTACCTTGAGAGGAACAAAGGTTTACCAATGTTTTTAGATTGTTTTCCTTTATATGTGTAACCAAGGCCATGTGATCATGGATTCTATTTGACATGGATAGGCTCTAAGATTCCTTTCTCCTGAAGGCCTAATCATTTGCCTTGATAGTTCATATTTTTGAGGATTTGGTTGACAACTAGATGTTGGTTGTTTTGGAAACAAGACACAAATTCATTTTGAGGTGGAGGGGGATGGGTGGTGGTTATTTTCCTTTCCTTGGTGGTGAGAGGTCCACTATAGGTAAAGGTAAGCAAACCAAGAGGATAAGGTAATGGTTCAGAGATGGTTTTTATAGGAGGCGATAAGGGATTGTGAGGGTGATTAGATGGGATGGTAGGATCTTGATTTAGAAGTAGGGAAATTCGACATGCTTTGAAATAATTTTATTGTAACATTGGTGTTAAACTAAGTATATAAGAACAAGCTAAAATAATTTGTTAACCTATTCCACTCACCATCTAAATCAACACTCAAATTAAACATAAAGGTTAGCAAACATTGATAAAAACACAAAGAAATATTATCAACACCAACTCTTATTGCACCAAATCATGGTGATTATGTTCAATGATGATGGATGTGAGTGTCTTCATAAAAACATAATAATGCATTCCTAAGTGTCTATACAATGGCTTGGGATATCATCTCATTTATATATTTTTGGCTATTTGATTGGATGGTTATGATTAAAAGTAAAGATTTAGGGCTCAAATTGGTTGAGACTCTTGGAGGGATGTGAGGAGGACAAATGTCCTCACTTGGTTGATAAATGGGGAAGAGCTCAAGATACAAAGGGAATATATGGTGGAGAATCCCCTTAGAGAAAGTGGAGGGATGAGATGGAAAGGGGTACTTGAGAGTACTCTAGAAGGATGTGGAAATCCTTTGTCCCATGTGACATGGTAGTGAGGCTCATGTTACATGTACTAAGGGGTCATGTCTTGTGTACAAAAGTTATACCTATGTACACATGTGAGGATATGCATTGAGATTTAAGGAGGCTTGACCAAACTTAGTATTCACAAGTGGGGGGTTAGTGAGTTACATACTTTTAACTCACTAATGAAAAGTGGATGGAAAAGACAATAGGATAAACATGAATATTTATTTATTTTTTAAAAAGGTGATAGAAGATTTAGATAATATTTAGATTTATTTATCTAAGGTGGACATTAGAATAAATATGATTAAGAAATTTTAGGTTAGAAATGTGATTGGGTGAATAATAGATTAATATTGATTTTATTAATTAAATAATAAAATAATTAATTAGATAAATAAAGATTTATTAAATTAATTATATAAAAAACAAGTAAATAACTGAAATGACACGCTAAGTGCTTAACCTTGGGAAAAACTCTATGATTTCGTATTGGGATAGGTGACCTCCCAGGAAGGCCCACTGCGTCAACCTATATGAGCATCACCTTGATGCAATGAGTTTTAAGTGGACCATTCATTATCATGAGAGATGTGTTATTGTGAACCACGTCTCATGAAACATAGGTCAATAAGTTTGACTCGTAAAACTACATGATTGAATCCTTTACTCTGTCTAAGATTAAAATAATATTTTACAATTTTGAAATATAATTATTGTATATATTATACATTTCAAAGTGATTGTTAAAATCAAACAAGATAGTAAATCCCGTGATACCAATTATTATGATATAAAATATTCATTTTGTTTGGAGAATACGAAATGTCGGGTACAAGTACACCCACAAACAAACAAACGCACATGTAAGGGTGATTAGCCGACGGAAAAAAAAAAAAAGCCACCGCCAAGCACATGCACTTGTATAGAAACGTATCCACTTATAATAAATATTTGGTCCATAATGGTACTACCTAGGTAAGTCGGTGGGATCAGTGCAATAGATACGCCACTTTTTTGGTACTATCAGGACCACACCACCTAGTATGTGTAGGTGCCTATGAGATTAGGCACTAATATTTTTATTTTTTTAATCTATGTGCTAAGTATTGTCTTGGGGTGCATTTGATGCAAAAGTATGGCATTGCATTAGAGATAAAAACCCATAGATCTTAAGGGAAGCATGTATCATGGTTGTTTAGCAGATTTCTGGATTCGATTGTGTGACGTATTTTTGTATCAACGTTTCAGATCACACTTTGTGATTGATCATCAAGATGAAAGTCAAGAGAAATATAGTGTGATTCGAAACGTTGATGTAAAAATATATCGCACAATCGAATCCAAAAATCTGTTAAGCAATTATCAACATGGATTATGGAAACTTGTTATCATTGATGTACCATGGTTGTAAACATTGAATGTAATATGAGATCTTTATGAAAGAGCATAAAGAGTGCTGATGTCAAGCTTGATAAAAGTGATTAAAGCAAGTCTTTTAGAATGGGTGATAGTCTAGTCAAGATCATGGGTGCTTTTAAGGATTTATCATACAAGGTCTTTAGATATAAGAAAGGTTTTTTACTATAATATTATACTGAATTATCATTATTTATATGATGTCGTTTAATATTTGATTGGTTTAAGAAATTGGGTCAAGATGATATGCATATAACTCTTTGACAAGGGAATCAAATATTTGATAAGAAATGAACTCCTAATTCATTAAAAAAGGAAGAGAGGAACATGCAAGATGAAATTTCCTTGTGTGATGTGTCATATGCTACATGAATCTACCAAATGTGTTGTTATGGTAGCACTAATTAATGTAGAAGAGTGCCAAGATGATAAGTACTTTGAAGGAAGCGATGAACTTGAGCAAGAAGATTATTAGGTTTACACATGTGAATATGTTGAAATATTTGATCAAGCTGAATATGAATATAATTTTATTAATTGTGAGCCTCATCAATATGATTATGTTAGTACCTATAATTAATATTAGTTTCTAGAACATGATTTGGCACATCTTAAAGAGCTCATGCAACAAAGATATAAAAAATCTTGGTCTTTCCATGATGATATTAAAGCTTTGACTAAGGATTTGATTATGCAAGTGTAGAGTGATTATCCACTAAGAAATATACAAGTTTATGCTAACAATGATTCTCATATTGTAGTTAGGCTAAGTATGGGATGCACCATGCATAAGTAAGGGTAAGAAAAGGGGAAATTTTGAGATTAAAAGAAAAGGTACAACAATGATAAAGGTAGTTGAAAAAATAAGAGCTCTTGTACAAAATCTCATAGTAAAAGAAATTTTTGCTCCTAAAGCTAAGAAGGTTGAAGTGATTATAAATAGTGTTGAACCTCTAAAACAAAATAAAACAAGTCTTAAATAGGGTGAAGTAAATAAATTACTTCAACAAAGAGAAGATGCTATAAAGTATTGGCTCAATATTCATTTTTTCACTTGTTATGCATGTGAGCCTTAGTGTATTATAAACCATAGTTTGTGCTTCACTTATAGACCAAGTCCTTTGGTTTTCATCTACTATTAGGGTCTATAATTCTACTATAGGGTTTGGCTATTTACATGTTGCTTGTGGTTGTTGTATTTTTGAGTTGGAGATCCATCTTTATTTGATGCATTCCTTAGTTGTGCCTTGTCATTGTCCTCTTTTTGGATATGATCAATTTGCAAGTATACTAGCATTGGCATGGTATAGTTATAAGGGTATGTTTGTATTCATGCTCTTAGGGTTAGGTCTTATGTGTTCCCATGGCCTTCATTATATCCTTCAATATTTTCAAGGTTATTTCCATTCTTGGATGTGTTGTCTCATGTCTCTCTTAATAGTAGTTATGGCGGCCTATGTGTATCCTTAAACCCTAGAGAAACCCTAAGTGTCCACTAGCCATGGTTTGTAAAATTTTATACTCACCTTTGTAATGAAATTCATATTATAATCCTATCTTGTCCCCAAGAACTTTATTTATTTTTATTAGTGATGAGATACAACCCATGGGTGGACAACTTAAAGCATGCATATAAATTCCTTAATGATGTTTATGTTAGAATATTGTCATTGATGTCAAAGTGAATGAAGGAGATTGTTGTTCATCATGTTGCTGAAAAAATTAAAGGCATATGGATAAGATTCTTGGCAAGCATACTGTCATTGATGTCAAAGAAAAAATAAAGTAAATTGTTAAGGCTAAAGGCCACTAATTGTTATCCATTTTCAATGGTAGAAGATTTTTATTAAAATACTAATTCCTAGACAAAGGTTGGCCAACTATATGAGGGAGTATTTATTTTATTTTTGGATTACCAAACTTGGCCAACCATGTTTGAAGCCACATATAAATATATATTAATTACATATGTTAAATGGGATGTAGACATTAAAAGAAAGAAGTGATTATTTATTATGCGAAGGCTACAAATATATTAGGGAGCGACTTCATTAATAAATAAAGTGAATTAATTACTATGGAATGATTAATGAATAAGGAGCAGCTTGGTAAATTAAAACAATAATGATTCATTATGAAAGGGTAGCGATCCAACTGAAGGGGAATATGAAGGATAAATAAAATGCTTAAAGCTAACACTTATAAAGTAAGCAATAAAAATTATAAAGGTTAACAAAGGATTAATAATTAATTTTAAAAGGTAGTAGTTAATGTTTATGATAAGGCATAATTATTAACAAATGTTATGTCTTTTCAAAAGGACATATCTTTTCAAAGAGATTTCTCTCCTTATGTAGAGGTATAAGGATATAAAAGGAAATAAGAAATGGGTAGAAATGTAAGTGAGAAGTGTGAGATGTGAGAAGATTAAATAAGAAGAGGACATGCAAAAAGAAGTGTGTAAAAATAAAATATATCATATATACACCAACAAATTAGAGTGTGAAGAAAATAATAGATCACTCAAAGGTAGCCATTGAGGAGAAATAAAAAGTGTTCAAAGACATAAATTAGTCTTAACAAAAAGACATATCCTTTTAAAGAGTTATCTCTTTTCTAAGAGATGCAACTCTTCATTGAAATGTAAAGATATAAATAAATGTGTGTGGAATAAAAAAGAAGATCAATTAGTCAAGAGAGAAGTGCGTGGAGGATAAAAATATATATTATTGTGGATACATATGAAAAGGAAACACTTATTATTTAAGAGGAGTCATGACTATTTGAAGGGTCATTATCTTTGAAATGATGCATCTCTTCTTAGAAATATGAATATGTAAAAGAGAATAATAAGTATGTGAGGAGAGTGGAATAAATGTAATATCATACAAGTAGATTTGTGAAGAAGGGAAGTGTGTGAGACACAAAGATATATCATTCAAGAACAAGAAGGATTCAAGAATAAGAATATATGCAAATTTATGTATGAAGATTTAAGAAAGAGAAAATATGCAAATTTGTGTATGAATATTTATGAAAGAGAATATATGCAGATTTATGTGTGAAGATTTTGAGGAGGAGAATATAAAAGGAGATCATTTAAGGCTATTTGTAAATAAAATTTATTCTCAAGAAGAAAAATCTATTGAAGATGTTAATTCCTCATGTTGGAGAGGTTGGTGTCGCATATTGATGAGGTTGGTGTCTCATATCAAAGAGATTGGTGTCTCTTGATGAATTGATGCCTCATATCAAAGAGATTGGTGCTACTTGATAAGTTGGTGCTCAGTTGTGAGAATTGGTGTCTATAGTGGGTTGGTGCCTACAAATTCTACAAGTGGATATTGGTGTCTCCAATGGGTTGGTGTTCACAAATTGTATAAGAGGGGATTGGTGTCTCCTATAGGTTGGTGCCTACAAAGATCATAAGATATTTTAATACAAGCAATGTTTTTTCATGGTTTCCACGTAAATCATGTGTTCTTCTTGTGTTGCATAATTGTTAGATCTTATGTGAATGATATTGTGCAATTGATATTATTATGGTTGTTAGCTTGAAAAAACTTTAAAAATTGTATTATACTGATTTAGCCCCCCCTCTCAATATAATTGTGTGCTCATCAATTTCCATTGCCTTGGTCAATCCTAGTTATTGTTAATTTCCCATTGTCTTTACCACCATCTTTATTTTAAATCTCATAGTTACATTATGCGCACTACTACCACTAAGTCTTTATGCTTCCATTGTTATTTGTTGCTATCTCATTGTAGCGCATAATGGCTTAATTTTGCTACCTCATTAGTAACACTATTGCTTATTTTTCCATCTATAAGAATGATGTAATAGAACTATGGTTGTGCATGTGGGTTGGTGGCCCTATTTTCTACATGGATACACTCCTCAAGATACCCTTGACACAATTGTAGATTTATTGCTAGTGGATGGGAAATACAATCATCATTATTTCATTCCCTAATTCTTATTTTCTAGAGTTCTTGGTCCCTATTCCCACATATGATGGAGAGTTCATGTCTTATAGTTCCTTTCTACATCCTTGAATGACATGTTGACAATTGATGGTGACTCAAAAATTATGTATGTGATGTTGTAATTATTTTAATCCATGTGTACAATATTTATATGGGTATTAGATCAATTAGACAATTTTTTTTTCCTAATGTACATTTATTGCATGGTGGATGTTAGGCAAGGATCTAGACATTTTATGCATGATATAAAGGGTTTCATCATGTTGTTAGTCCATGTTTGTTCCTTTGTAGTAATGTTTATATATGGCCTCCCTTCCTTTGTGGTACAAATTACTAATCCAAAGAATATCTTCTCCTCTCTACACATGCTATCTTTTAAGCTTATATGTGTGTGTTGACCATGTGGAGCTGCCTAATGATGATGTGGCACATTGAATTAGGAACCCATACTAGTGCTCATATATTGTAGAAAAGATAAAAGGCTATATATATGCAAGTGGAAGAATGTAACTAGTTGGTTGGTGAACTGGTTGCAAGAGAGATAAAGCTACAAGGTAGGGTGTTCTTTCTATAACAACCTTAGGACAAGTCTTAATACCCCCATATTTCTGATACTATTTGCTACTATTGGTTTCTCTTGTGTGTTAGCATGATACTGATTTGTGTTGGCGATTCATTCACCAACTTGGTGTGTCTTGGATGCGTAGTTTAGTTAATTTGCTTCTTGTGACATTATTAGTATGATTTATGATACTCTGTGTGTTGATTGGATTATTGTTTATTCAAATAGTTTTTCATTAATGTTTTATATGTTGATGTGATGATTCTATGGTGATCATGTTATTTGGATTCAGTATTATTTTATAATGCAATGGTTTAATAATTAGTTATAATGCAGTAGTTAAGTAATCATGTTATCTTATGATCAATTTGGTTAGAAATGTTAGTTCGTCATTGATATTGTAATTGTTAGAATAGATTAGGTGAGAGGACAGTGTAGCATCACTCGTTCACGAGTGCCCTGCTACGCTGCAATTCCTTCTCACAATAGGATGTTTTGATTATATATATATATATATATACATGTGCTACTTGACGGTTATTTGGATGCAGGATTGCAGGAATAAGTCTCGATTCCACTTGCTTCGGCAGGACGGGGTGAGCATTAAACTAACCCAACGGGTAAAAATGTTGAAAAAGGGAGTAGGTTTGGAAGTGTCCCCGTCCCAAGTTCGTCGATTTGTTATGAGTTGTTGCGTCATGACTGAAGTGTTGTCCTTGTTGTTATGTATTTTGATTGTTGAGTATTTATTTATAGTTAGTGTTCAATTAATTAATCTTATTTTATAAAATAATTAATTAATGTTGCATTGTTACTTGATTTAATTGTGAGTTAGTTAAAAGTTAAATTTAAATATATTGTAAATTAAAAAGTGATTTAATTAATTGAAAATGTAAATAATTATTTAAAATTAATATTGATGAGGATAATTAAATATTATCTTTTTATTAATATTAAATTAGCAAATCTTGTGTAGATAATATCTGAAGGAAAATAAATTATTTTAATTAAAAATTGTAGATAAGTTGTGCTTTTAAAAGGTGGAAAAAGGACCAATAAGGGGATAGGTTTTTTGAGAAAAGAAAGGAGAAGAGCTTTATTGATTTTTTTTTTTGATTTATTATTTTTATGAGAGAATTATTCACACACAGAAGTTTTCTTTGTTGTTTTGATCTGTAAAAAGAAAAATAGTTTTGGTTTTGTGTTTTCTGGGAAAAATTATTGTGGTTGAAGAAAAGATAGATTTAGAAGTGAGCTAAAGACAAGAATTGGAAAAGAAGCTACAAAAGGGATTCTTCTTCAGACGAAGGACTCTAGGTTTTCTCCTTTTAAGTTATTAATATTTTATTGTTCTGTAAATAAATCTAGTTGCTAGGTTTTCAAAAATTGATTGAATGAAGTTTTGTGATTTGAAAATTTGTTCGTATGAAACCCTTGTATCTTATGTTGAAAACATTAGTAAACCTTTTCGAAATTTTATAGTTTCGTAGTGAAATCTTTTGTTTTGGAATAAAATTCATCTTAAATTGAAGGTCAAGATTTCAAGTCAGATCTATTAGGAGTTTATTGAAAAATCTTTTGAAAATCCTCATAAAAACTTAATGATGGAAACAATTGTTTTGAAAAGAAAATCTTTTATTAGTTAAAATTTGTATGTCCAAATTTATTTTAGATCTGTGAAAGAAAAATCAATTTGTTATTGTGTTGGAATTACTTTGAAAAGAAAATCTTATTTTATTATCATTTGAATTTGGATACCCAGATCTGTGTAAGAAAACAATTTATTTTTATGTTTTGTTATGAATCTCTCTTTATATATATATATATAAATAATAAATTTATATATAGAGAGAGAAATAAATTTATATATATATAGTTTGAAATTCAAAATAGTATGCATTTTATTTGTGAAGATTTCAAAAAAATTCATAGGCTAAAATTCATTTAAAACAAATTTTATTTTATTTTATTCTTTTTAAAAAAAATTAATTAAAATTAGTAGGGGGTGGGAGGTCGGCCTAAGTCGTACCCTCCCATGGCCCCTGTTGTTGTACCATCTGCAGTCGCTAAGGCTGTGCACAGAAGCCAAAGCTGTTGGACGCAGTCCATAGGGACTGCGGCCTCCCCACAGGGGGAGGTACATAGTACCTCTCGCCTGTGCGGAGGTTCGGCGTTATAAAAGTTTATTTTATTTTATACATATTTTTAAACTGCTTTAATTTAATTCGTTTTGTTTATGTGTTATTTCAATTTTTTAATCTTATATATATGTATATATATATATAAGTTATAATTTTTAAAATATATTATATATGTTATTCTAGGAATTTTAAATATGTTTTTTTTTATATAATAATTTAATTATAATAATTTAAAATATATATATGTGGAATTAAGATAATTTTCATGATAGACTTTATAAGTATAAATTTTTATATTTGTTTTAGTTGTATAGATATAAATGGACCATATATGTTGAGAGAATGGATAATTACATATTGTTTTCATATATTACGATGTGTTAATGTAATCGAGAAAATTAGAGATAAATTATGTGTTAGTTCTCAAGTAATTGATTTGTTTGATTGACAAAATTTATTATGTTTGAAATTAATTGTGTGGCATTGTTGCTTATTCTTGAATCTTCATCGATTCTATTGTGATTTTCTTTTGATTGGGTTATGTCTCACAGGAAAACCCTAGAGTTAAATTTTTCAGTTATAGGAACCTGAGTTGTGTTTAGGACTTCCAGAGGTGGGGACACTATTGTTTATTTTTGATCTTGTAATTTGATGTTGTTCTTATGTCCTGGTTTTGGTTAATGTACATTTGGATTGTACTGTTTGTGAATGTTATACATGTAGGTTTTTGCGAGATGGTTAAGCCTCGCGGATGAACTATTTGATTGTTTCAGTATCTCTTGTGGTGCAATCCTATTGAGTTGAATATTTTGTGCTTGAGTGTCTAGAGAGAGTGGCTCTAGTGGGGGCCAGCGTACAAAGGGGCTGTCAGGGTAACCCACGTAGAGTTAGATTAATCAATGATAACCTAAATAATAAACCATGGGTGGGGATTAAACACTAACAAAATAATTATGATGCCTCGTCTGCCTGTTAGTACTATCATAGTCTAAAGGAGACCGAGAAGGCCGTGGTTGGCAAGATCATTGCCTTGTCTCCATGAAAGGTTAACGATTCCGCATGAGTAACCATATGGAGCGGCGCCTTGAGATAGGCTGTCAGGAGAACCATAGATGGAGGCGGCACCTTAACTTGGTTGTCTGGAGAATCCATGTAGAGATGGAGGTGACACCTTGTGATAGGATGTCTGGATAATTCATGTTAAGCCATGCGATGACACTCTCCTCTAACATTCTATTTGTGTTATTTTACTGAAGTCCTCCGGAAGTGATTTATTGATTTGTCTTTGGTTATTGTTGGAAGTAGTCTTTGATATTATGTCTTGAGTTTCATTGATGTTGTATTTGTGACTAGTTGTAATTTTTGAAAGTGGTTTATTGCTTGTTCAGAAGTGGTTTGTTGTTATTCCTTTTGGTTTTATCGTTGCTTGGTTTCCATGTGGTCTTTGATGTTAAGTTGTCTATTTGGAGTTAGTCTTTGTTATTGTTAGACGTGCTTGGTCGGGGATCCTTCCTTGTCTACTCCCAACACAGGGGTGGTTGGGTGGAATGTGCTTCGCACCTCGTTGGGTTCCCTTTTGGACGCAGATGTATCTTTTGTTGGAGGGTTTTAGCGGATGTTGTTGATCCAGTGTTCTTATGTTCCATATGTATGTTTACACGCCAGATGTAATGTGTTCATTGATGTATCGTCTCCCATGTGTGTTGGGATGACCTTGATGTAATTTGTATATGTGGTTATTGAGATGTATTTTCAAACATTTGTATTGTACTATCTTATTGATGTAATGTATATTCAGGCCATGTATTTATTCAAGAACTATCACTTGTAATAGTTGGTTATGTTATGTTGTATCCATCGAAATATGTAACACTTTATATCTTTATAATTTCATTTATTGTCATATGGTATTATTATGGTTATTGTTAATGGATATTTTAAATGATGATATGTGAACGAATGAATTTATATAATTGTTTAATTATTGTTTAATCTATTGTCTTGGTTATGGGTTGGAATAGTAATGTCACCTCATTATTTGCCCAAAGGAGTTTAGTTATTTTAACTTGGATCATTGTTATGTTGGAACTTATAGAAATTATAAATTATTATGTTCTTTTTAAAAAAAATTATTATTATGCTGTATTAGTTCCTTTGGGGTTCGCCTTGGTAATTCCACAAAGGGTGAACACACTTACGAGGCGAACCACATACTTGAGGAGAGACAAACTTTCCCTAGAGGAGAGCGAACCTAACCTTCATTCATCTTCCTACCATCGTTGTTTCTGTTCATCAACATTCTTTGTTAGTCATCGTTTCATCGAAAAAACCACATAGGTGCTTCTTAGAATATCATTAGATTCCATATCTATCATCAAATCATCCATCCCAATCATCTAGACTTTGTTTTGAGGGTTTTGATTTTTATGCCAAAACTTTCGAAGGCCATAACTTTTGACTCGAGTGTCTGATTGGGCTAAAATTTTGTGGGTGGTTGCATTATGAGGTGGCATGTGGATTCCCAATAGACTTTGAATTGGTTGGACCACGTTTCGAGACATTTTCGGGGCTTCAAATTTTTATCTTGACCCTCAAAATCGTAATTTAGTATTTTTTTCGGTCTTTGAAAAATCGTTTTCGTTAATAACTCGAAATGCATGTCTCATATTTGGGATGTTAGTTGGAAATTCATCCTACCTTCATTTTGGGTATTTTTTGGAAAAAGACTGGGCTCTCAAAGGTATGCCTGTGAAGTTTCCTAAAATGGTAAAATTTGACAATTTTTGAAAACTGCCAAATCTGAAAAAAAAAAAAAATTGTGAACACCTTACATCCTCTAGTTAAAACCCCTGAACTTGGTGTAGAATCAATCCCATCACATCCTCCAATCATCCTAGTTTGAACTTCAATCCAATCATAATCTGAGCTTTAATCTGATCCCAATCTAAACTTAACCAAAATCCTAATCTGAGCTTTAATCCATTTGCATCCAAGATCATTAGATATCGAAAAAAAAATTAAGATCCCTCCTTCAATATTCTTCTAATCCATTATTTTATCCTTTCATCACCTTTTCTTTCTTTCTAATCGTCTGTTCTCATCTTTCTAATCCATATTGATCTAATCCAACATCATGAATCCTTCACCAATTCAACCAACAATAGTGATCAAGGGAAACCCTAATTACGTGGACAACAATAACTAGAGTCTTGTCGATCAAAAGGAATATGACATCAATCCCCTTGATGCTATCATTGCTAGTAAGCTTTCCCCAACCACTTTCGAAAATCCAATCCCCCCTCCGAGTTATCCCGTTATGCCTTCATCCACACCTAATAATGCTCCTTATGCTACCTTTGACAAGGGATATCCATTATCTTCCTCACCTGCACCTCCATCATATCTTCTCTCTACATCATCTTCTTATCCAACATCCATGTCTTCTTATCCCAATTTAGTATTCCAACAACCCTATTATAATCCCCCATCCACATCTTCTTACCTCAATCCTTCATCTACATATACCCAATATCTTAAGCCTCCATACCAATCTACCTATCAACCTCAATCCTGCACCCCTATCAACCTATCCCAATCCAACATCCACAACCTCTTTCCCTAATACACCACCCACATCCTCTTGTCCTAATGCACCACCCACGTCCTTTTTCCCTAATCCACCATCCATATCCTCTTCTCCTAATTCATCATTCCAATATCCCTACCTTAACCTTCCATCCAATCCTAATCCTCCATCTACTCCTAGTCTTCCATCCAATATTGTTCCTCAATCTAATCCTAATCCACCAATCCATATTCCTAATCTCCCACCCATCCATAATACCTCATCCACTCCTACCTCGCCATCTAAACCTCGAGCATGCAAATTTCTCACTCCATAAGTTCTTCAAGGACTCATGACGAAGAAGACATTCCCCACTCCACATCTTGAAGTTGTGGAACCATGTTATCTCAATCCATCATCTACGGTCCCTAGTGATGAGACCCTTTTCCGCCCCATGCCTATCATTGATGCTACCATCCCTAGCACCACTCAAACTGTTGACTCCATCACATCCACCGATCCATTGGACCCCTATCTCTTACTCTGAGATTTGTCGAGCCCATCGAAGATAATCAAATCCAATCCACTCCTACACATAGATCCTCCCAACCCATCGCAGATCCGCAAATCCAATCCACTCCTCCCACTCCTAGTATCACCGCAATCCATCCCCATGAACTTCATGAACCCCTCATCCTTCCATCTCCCCTACTTGAAAATCCCATCCAACATTCCTCCATTATCATGCCTCCTGCACACGAAGAGTCATGCCAAGAGCTTGGTCCAAAGCATACCATATCCCCTCTTCTACATCAAGATCCTACCATCCTAGCTATTCCACCTCAAGATCATAGTCCCTCATCCACTACAGTCCATAATCCCCTTGTCACTCAAGATTCCATCACTCCATCTCATGAGCCCTTATATCCATCTCCATTGCATGAGCCCTTATTACCTGCTACCACAAATCCATATCCTATCATACCTCCTAATCCCTCTCCTAATACTTTACCACTCATTCCTCCCAATCAAGAAGAAGCTACTACCCCCTCATCTCCATTTGATGATCCTCCACCATCGCCTAACCATACCATCCCAACACCATGTGTATATCCCCTTGGTACCCTCACATTCTTCCATGGTGGTCTACTTGCAGAAGAAAAACAAAGCATATGTACCACCCATCATCCTCCGCCTAATAATGGACTCGCATCATTCTTCCTGAATAACAAAAATATTGTCATGGATCAAATGCTTAAGAACATGAATTACCAAGGAAAAGGTTTAGGCCTTCATGAGCAAGGTGTTTTAGAGCCCATCCAAGTCCAAGAGCACGACTACACATGTCGTATTGGTTATATCTCTCAAAACTCACAAGCTAAAAATGTTGGCACAACCTCTATACGTCCTCAACGAGCCTCTTCCAAAAGAAATACAAGCTCTTCCCATCACTTCGCCAAATCATTTGTTGCCATCCCCCCTCCTCCATCATATTGCCTCAAAACAACTGTCCATATTCCTCCATCTACTCCATCCATTTTGGGTCCTTATGTCCCTCCACCCACTATGTCTATTTTGAGCCCTTATATCCCAAAATCACCTCCTCCATCTCATCCTATCCATGTCGTCCATCATGAACGTCCCAGTCTTATGTCCCCTAACCAGGATCAACAAAGGCACATACTTACACATTCTCCATCTACACATAATCCCCATAATCCTACCTCCATCGCTTCATATCATCCATCTCCTTGTACCCATCCCATTGCAACTAAAAGTGCTTTGGATGCTAAAGCAAAAATGCATGAATCTAAACATCCACATGAATCAAAAGCTCATCATATGTCCTCTAAAAGACATGGTGACGAAAAGAAAAATCAAATCCAAAATCCAAATCCAAGTCAAAGCAAAATCCCACGTCATAGATACAAGGAATCTAAGCCCAGAAACAAAGAGATCAAAACAAGCCATTGGATCCCAAGAGAAAGGGATGCAATTAGCAGCTAGATAAAGAACATCTATAAAGAAGCAATCCAAGGTTGCTTCAATCCAAAGGCTAATCATACACCCCTTTCATCTCCTAAATTTATGTCCCAAAATTCACTATCCCATCTCCTCCATTATCCCGACATTCTCCATCCATTAATCCTCTTATCCTTTCACATACACCACCACATGTGCCATTCTTGGTCATGAACTCACTACCCCATCACACACCTACCCCATCATTCTATCCATTACCCTTTCCGGTATCCATCCATTTATCCCACATATCTTCCCATCAGATCCCTCTAATTCATCCTCTTGCATAATCCATTTATCCTAATAAGGTTGTACCAACATCCAACAATTGCTTCACACATGGGCTCTTAATACCTCGTATGGAACTTGATGCTTGAGTCCTTCATCCATGTCCTTATTGCGTATCTTTTAAATCCCCTTATCCATATCCCTATCTTTATCCATCCTCATCCGCATGCTATCCAAAAAGTCAAAAAAAAAAATTAAAAAAATCCAAAAAAGTCAAAAAAATAAAAAATAAAAATAAAGTAAAAAGAAATAACTCTTCCAATAGTGAGAACTTGGCAAACAAGCGCCTTAGATAAGTACCATGATGAAAACCTAGGAAACAAGCGTCATGCGTAAATCCCCATCTGTCCTTTCCTACACTTGGGGGCAGCTTCCTGATATGCATTCCCTCCATCCGCTATGCTTCTTGCTATGCACCCGTCTTCCTGCTATACATCCTCTTCATTCATCCCCTCCATTCCACCTATCTTCCGCATCCTACCATCATATCCCATTTATCTCCCATCCCTCCATCCTTCTTGTGATCTTGATCAAAACAGGGGCACCTATCTATGCATGCTTTGGACACCTCTTGGTATACATTCCCTTCATCCATGCTCTATCATATTCCTTAGTCACCCATCCTATCCTCCTCTAGTTATCTCCTTTATCTTCCCATCCACTCGTCTTGCGTCCCTCCAGCCTCATGACACATGACATATTTAGAGTGGGGGCACTTATCTCCCTTTGTGACATAGTCCTTGGAGACATCATCCATCATAACAATCTCTTCCATCTACCCACCATTATCTTCCTATCCACTCAAACAATCCCTTCCATCTCCCAATCCTTATCTTCCTATTCGTCTATCATGACATCCATGTCATCCCCCCATCCTTATCGTCCTATCCATCATAGCAATTATTTCCATCTCCTCATCCTTATCCCTCTATTCATCCATCATAGCATCCCTTTCATCTCCCCATCCTACTCTTCCTATCCACCCATATTTCTCTTCTTATATGTTCATCCCTATCCTAATCCCATCTTGTAATCCCTTGTCATTGGTATCTAGCTATAGGCCACTCCCCATGCAATCCAATGTCATATATCTCATCATCGTCACTCCTGCTTCCTTTGTGCATCTTTCCAATCTCCTATCGCTTCTCATCATTCATCTCTCCACTGTATCATTCTCCCAATTCATCTTTTGATGATTTGGATAACTATCCCATCCCTGAGCTTCGTTTGATCACCATCATCCTATCCAATCCAACAGGTCTATCTTATCTCATCTTATTGGTCCCATCATCTTATCCACTTATCCTGGTCATCTCCTCATCCTTCATCCATCGTTTGTCTTTGGTGGTTTATCGAACTACGTTGCCCCTACGCTTTCACGTAAGCAAGGTCGATCATTTGATCCGCCCCCGGGGCTCTTTTGTCTGTCATGTCTTGGTCATCCATCAAGGTCTCCATTATCCCCTTTTCGCTTTTATCCATGGTCAGTTGTCAATCTTTTATTGAACTACGAGGGTTTTGTGCTTTCACGTAGGAAAGGCTAATCTTTGATCGGCCCCTGAGCCCCTAAGTCTTTAGGGTGTGTCAGTCTCACGTCTTGTCTCTCTTGTGTCATGTTGTCAAGCTATGCCCTTATTTAGTTGGTTCTTAACAAATAAGACCCACTTGTATCACTAGATCTAATCAGCTTTGAGTATTACCACGTCATATCGATCTTTTAGTTAGTATCCATCATCGGTCTCAATAGGATGTATCATTCCTAACATACCTCAACCCCATCCATCCTCTTAATCCTATGACAAAGGACATTTGAAATTGATTGTGATCTTTCGATGCTTTTGGCTTTTGTTTATCACTTGAGCTCCCTATCATCACTTGGTCAACATAGGGGCATATCTTGATCTTTTTGTTCTATTTTTGTCTTCCTAGTTGTCCCACATAGTACCCACCAAGATCCCCGAGGTCTTGTGTTACGCTGGGGCATACTTTTGTGCTTGTGGTTATCCCAATACTTGGCCCGACCAAGGTCTTTGTGACTTTGGGGTGTTGGGATAGCCTTCTTATTTGTTGTGTTTGTTTTACGCATTTGACACTAATTTGTCTTGGTTTACATACCCTGATGCTTGGTGTCTTATGCTATAGCAAAAATCAATGCTCTGAAGATGGAAAATTGCATTATGATTGCATTTCATTTTCCATTCCATCGTCTTGCATTTTGTCCCCCATCCTTTTTATTCCTTTCATCCATCTCACATCCCAATCCAATCCTCATCCATTCAAGCTAGCACACATCATTTAATTGCATCCTTGGTCTTGTCCCCAGCCTTGTTGCAAGCCTTGATCCAATCATCATCATCATCATCGAAATGTATCATTCCCTATCCTTTGGTGTTGTTTCGAGATGTACCCTTCCCTCATCAAAAACACTCATCGAGATGTATCATTCCCTATCCTCGTGTTGTTTTGGCATGTATCCTTCCCTCATCAACAACACTTTCATCATCATCATCGGCTATATCCTTCTCTATCATTTTGTGTTGTCTTAGGATATACCATTTGCTCCTCAGCAACACTCCATCCATCATCCACTCATTTTGGCTTGTAGCTTCATTGGGGCAACATCACCTTTTCTTTTCAATCCATTTGTACTTTCTAATCGCTTATCATCCTTTCTTATCCATCACTTCACATCATCTTCCCTTTCATCATCTCATCCATTTCGAAAGCACACCCGTGTTCTCTTGAACCCGCATGTCCTCTCGAGGGGGCATCCTCATCCCTAACCTTCATCTTCACCCCCATCATCTTTCTTCCTAGTCACTCCATTGATGACTGGAACATCTTTTCCAATCTAACCGTTTTTCTTTCGAGTTCTATGTTTTAATATTCTTTGAAATGATGCTACTTCGTAACACCATCTCAAAGAGGGGGAAAATATAGACACCTAAATTTGGACACTTGCATTTGTCCAAATTTATCCATTTTCGTCTAATATCCTCTTATTTGCATTAATTAAGTAATATCACTATTATTTAATTAGTACCCTTAATTCTTCTAAATCCCTAAGGTATTTAATTAATAATTAAATACCTTACCTTTTTGTTCTCTTTTTCACCAAATGAAATTTATTTAATTCCTCACATGTCACATCTTTTTCTTTAATCTTAATCCATCTTCTAATCCCATCATTAGAGATGTGCACATATCTAATCCTTGATTAAGACATGTCACATCCTCCAACTTTTGCAAGTTAACTTCTTAACCTTCGTTAGTCACTAATCATCTTCTAATCACTGATCAGTTAGGCCTAATCAGTACCTTGGTCAATACTCCCCATCTCCCAAAGAATTTTTAATTCATTTTTATTCACCCAAGACTCCTCTCTTCCCCACGTGAATTTTTAATTCATGTTTATCCTTCCAAGGTTTTCCTCTTTCCCATGCAACTTCTAGAACCTTTAACTTGTCACATCAAGTCACATGGGTTCGGAACCTTCTATTATAAACACCTTGGCTTATCCAAGATACTTCTCACCTCTCTTTTTGGAAACATTGTCTTATCTTTAAGATCTCTCAATCATATGAATTTTAAATTCACTTTTATTTATCCAAGATTCTCCTCTTCCCCATGTGATCATTGAGATGTTGCATCATCCTCATTCCAAGGTACTTACAAGTACCTCCTTATCACATGTCATTTTCCACCTCACTTACACATCATCACATCCTAGGCCACTTCACCCTCCACATATCAAAATGTGAGGGCTTGTGAGTCCTCAACTCACCATAGCCCTTCATCTTGGTCTTGGTGGCTTAATCTCAACCGTTGAATTCTCTAGAAAATTCAAATTCTTCTATAAATACCCCCTCTTCTAATGCATTTTACAACACTTAGCCATTTGCACCCTAGTGCTACCAATTTGATTACTCAACTTGCAAACATTTTCCCTCATCTAATCAAGTCATTTAGCCATTAGCATTTGCATTTTATCATATTGTTCATCTTACATCTAGCCATCTCCATAGCCATCCAAGGAGCACACAAGTTTTCAAACATCAAAGGCCAACCAAGGGATTCAACAGCACAAAGGTATAATCATTTGCAATCTTTATTTCATCTTTTTTCTTTGTGTTATCATTCATTAGGCTAATCTTTGAAGTGTTCCTTGTGTTGTTTTTTATTGCATAATAGTTATTTTGCACCTTTAGAATAGGATAAACTCAAGGCTTCACAATAATGTTTTATGGATAAATTGAAGCTTGTCCCAACAGTGCGTAGCTAGAGTTTGAAGAAAACATGTTGATTTTAGCCTCTTCAAGTCTTCTCTAAATTCTTTTCTCTTTGTTCATTATAAATCTCAATTTTCATGGCCTCCATTTTTGTCAAGTTGGAAAATAGAACATAATCTTTGTAATGCAAAAGAGCTAGCAAATGCTTAAAAACATTCAGAAACAAATTCTTTATTTTGAAGGTAGGAACTGATACTTGAATTCTAAAACATGAACTTACTACGATTGATTTTTTGCAGGAATAGATTTTTGTTTTGTTGGTTATTCAACAGTGGACAAAGTTGCCAGTGTAGATGGCCATGGAGCATTATGCTCCCATGCCAATGGCTTCAAAAGCTCAAACAACTGAAGAAAATGATAATTCAAAGTTTTGTAGCAGCACAGAGGAACTAGATCCTTGGACAGCATGGGCTTACAGGCCTCATACCATCTCCTTGTTGCTTGTAGGTGTAGGTCTTTTAATGTGAGTCCAAACCCATATTTTTGGAGGCAGTTGCTTCCTTTCTTGGAGTAATTAATTTCCTTTGTATAAAGATTTTAATGATGGAGGAAAATTTCCAATTCTTCTTTTGATCTACCTAGTAGAACATGCAGACGAAATGATGTCTATTTTGAAATTAGCTGAACAGTTTGCTTTCTCATATAAGTTTAGTAAATATATGATTTTATCAAATCTTAATCATTCTTCTAACTAAAAGAACAAATTGAAATCTCAACCCAGTGCACAAAATATTTAATACAGGGGTTTGTTGAGGTATATCTATGAATATAATACAAAAAATAGGGCATTTAAACACAAAACACCTTAACACAATGGATATACATAAATGGGTTTCAAAGAGAAATTCAAACTTTTTACAATACAGTCCAATATTCTCACATTTTGCAAATTAAATGTATTGGAAAGGATTCAAAAACCTAGAATTTGCCTTCCGTTTGAGATTTCCCTCTTTTTCTTTTTCTTTCCTGTCCTTGTCTTCACTTCCTGTAGACTTTACCTTCTTATTTCTTCTTTTTTTGTTTTCTTATTTCTTCTTTTTTTTTGTTTTCCCATTTTTCTTTTCACCATTTTTAATTTACTGTACTCCCAAAAACCCCTCTACCCAGCACCCATTTTTTTTAGTTATTGTTCTTGCAGAGAAAATAAAAGATCAAGAAACCATGTTGTTATATTTTTTATATCATTTTCCCTCCTTTTAAAGATTTCTCTTCCCAATCTAAAATACCTAATTCTGAAAATCTTAATAATAAAATTTATTTCCATCCTCAATATTTATTCTCGGTAAATAAAGAAATCTTATTTTTAATTGCAAACAAAGTGTTTTACCTTAGCTATTAATATTATACCATTTTTTAATTGCAAAAAAATTGAATATCTATTTTGAGTACATACCAAAATATCTTTTATTTACAATTTAAATATTTATTCAAAATAGTTAACAAAAAGGTAACTTTTAATTGCAATTATAAAATAATTATTTTAAATTACATCACATTATCATTTATTTGAAAGATAAAATCTATAATTAAATTATAATGAATTTTTTTTTATTTCTTTGTACTTTTATTTTATCATCAAATGATTTAATTTAACATTGTAAAACTACGAACAATAGAAATAGGGGTCATGACAGAATCTTTCCTAAAAGAGGCGGATATATAACGGCTTCCCTCATTGTCAGTCTGGGTTTTTCCTATTTTTCTCCTATTCGTGTGTTCTATTTTTGAGTGCCAACTGTCAATCTGGCAGTTCCTATTTTGGCTTGATTTCTCCTTTTTGGGAGAATTTTTTTTGGGGCATTTGGGAGTTAGTCGTGGGGTTAGGCTATAGGTGGTGGGAGAATGTTGTTCTTCGGCTATGAAGGACTTTGCTATTTTTGGTTTTTGAATTCTAATGAGAAAATATCAATTTTATTACTTGTGAGGACTCGGGTTCTATTTCTTATCTTCTTTGTTGGATAAAATATTTTGCTGTAAATTTAATCCTTTAGCTGCAGGATTTTGTTATGGAGTTTTTTTTTAAAACACAGGCTGAACTGGGGCATTTGAAGCCTCACTTGCAGAAACTGAGGTTATAATTTGCATCAGAAGGACACGAGTGGTCCTTGTTGGCAAGCTACTAACACCTGTGATGAGGTTGTTGGGAATGATAGGAGGGTGAATGCCCTATTGTTTGCCCCTCTACTTATGGGAGCAAGTTCGTTGCTTGTGTAGTGCAAGTTACGAATGAGTTCGATGGTTTTCTAATGCTATTGTTCCTACTCAAGCCTAGATGGTGGGGAAAATACAAATTGCTATCCCAAACCCCTTTCAACTAGGGCAATTACTTGATTTAGTAACTCCCTCATTGAGAGATTTTGTGATAATCACCCCAATATTGATGTCATTAGAAGATGGGTGATTCAAAATTTGGGAACTAAGAGGTCAAGTTGATGTAGTCACCATACTGATTTTTTTTTTTTCTTTTCATTTTCCAATCCAAATGATTGCTTAAAGACTCTTTTGGAAGGTTTTTGGTTTCTCAACAAAATGGCTACGTACTACTCAAAATACTCCACTTTGCAATGGGTACTACTCAAAATACTCCCTGTTCCACAAGCGGACGCAAGTATATCTGTCGTACTATCTACCTCTCTTTTCGTCAGTCATCAAATGAAATTAATTGGAAAGATTAAGGATTTCTTAAATTATGAAATCCTATTATTACCGAGTCATCAAATCAACCATGGGAAACTAATGTGCAAGTGTTGAATTATAAGAATGTACCTATATATTTGGCTTCCATTTATATATCTGTAATAAAAAAAAGTACTTACGATCAAAGCTTCAAGGATTCTTGGCTGGATTTGAATTCTGAACCAAATGTCTAAAAATTATTCAACCCCATACTGAGTACTACTCAAAATACTCCCACTTGCGATAGGTACTACTCAAAATACTACCGAGAGGAAACTGTTAGCCAAAGCATTACATTTTAAGGGCAGCGGCATTCCCTTACCGTAAATTGGTATAGCTTGTAGGTTGTGTGCTGTAAGTGCCATGCCGCCACAATCTAACATAGTTTGTACAAAACAAAGAAAAAATTTGATCTCAACTTTCTAGTAACGTGTATTTATCTTGAGGTGTCTTTGTTATGTTCTGTGATTCACAACTTCTCTCGCACCTGGGCATATTGGTATTTACAATAACAATATTCTTCAACGGAATGTTATTTCAGTCGTACCATATACTCAAGTTTTATAAACGATGCACTCACTCATCAAAAATGCAGCACCAAATTGCAGTACACAAAATTACTTTCATGAAATCACAAGGCCATTTTATTTGTCTAGTAACATCATCCAAGAGGCTCCCTTGCCGGCCCCTCTCATAATCTCTCGTTCTTTACAAGAGATGTAAACATTCGAGTATTAGTTAACAAGGTCATGCAATATGTAGGTAATTTACAGGCCATGTGTACAAATTGGAACCAAATACAAAAGTCATCACTGTAAGGGACACCTAGTTTGATGTGCTCCATATACTAATGGGTAAACCTTGCATGTATTTGAAACTCTAGATGGGGTGCCAATAAGGTGTTCTCAAGTTCGTTGTCTTGCAATACTGCAATTACACTACTTTCACTTTTATAAGTCATAATTCAATCCCACGAGGATAAATAACACAC